>JABXWE010010689.1:0-28004 GCA_014611495.1 Limonius californicus | reverse complement strand
GAAGACCTGAAGCAAGCCCAAAACCAAGATCCAGTGTGCAGGTACACTAGCTACTACAAATGTTTACTACATTAAATGCTTTTGATAATGACATGTTGTATGTCGAAATACGTATAAAACTAAAATAAAAATAAATACTTGTTGAAATTGCCTATTATTGTTATTAAAATATAACTTTTAAGATTACTATATTAAATATTATTACACACACATGAACAATCTTACGAAGACAATTGTATAAGGTAACCATTTTCAAAAGAACAACATAACAATTAACATGTTAAAAGCTTTAAAATGCTTATACCTATTAATATTTATTGTTACATTGACTTATACAATATATATTTGATATTCAAACAAAAATAAATTTTGCATTCAAACGGTTTCCTTCTTTTTTGTATGCATACTCCTCATATGTCGTTGCAGGTTAAGCTTCCGTGCACTTTTAAAATCACACTTTTCGCACTTTAAGGGTTTTTCTTCTGTATGGGTGCTCATATGCCTTCGTAAGCTATTCTTGTAGGCACTTTCAAAGTCACACTTATGGCACTTTAAGGATTTTTCTTCTGTATGAGTACTCATATGCGTTCCTAAGCTATTCTTGTATGCACTTTCAAAATCACACTTATCGCATTTAAAAGGTTTCTCTCCTGTATGAGTGCTCATATGCATTTGCAAGCTATTCTTGTATGCACTTTCATAATCACATATTTTGCACTTGAAGGGTTTCTCTCCTGTATGTGTTCTCATATGCATTCGCAAGTTATTCTTGTCTGCACTTTCAAAGTCACACTTATCGCACTTGAAAGGTTTTTCTCCTGTATGATTGCTCATATGCAGTCGTAAGCTATTCTTGCGTGCACTTTCATACTCACATATTTTGCACTTGAAAGGTTTCTCTCCTGTATGAGTGCTCATATGCATTCGCAAGCTATTGTTGTAAGCACTTTCATACGCACATATTTTGCACTTGAAGGGTTTCTCTCCTGTATGTGTTCTCATATGCATTCGCAAGTTATTCTTGTCTGCACTTTCAAAGTCACACTTATCGCACTTGAAAGGTTTCTCACCTGTATGATTGCTCATATGCATTCGTAAGCTATTCTTGCGTGCACTTTCATAATCACATATTTTGCACTTGAAAGGTTTCTCTCCTGTATGACTGCTCATATGCATTCGCAAGCTATTCTTATATGCACTTTCATAATAACATATTTTACACTTGAAAGGTTTTTCTCCTGTATGAGTGCTCATATGCTTTCGCAAGTTATTCTTGTCTGCACTTTCAAAGTCACACTTATCACACTTGAAAGGTTTCTCTCCTGTATGAGTGCTCATATGAATTCGTAGGCTATTCTTGCGTGCACTTTCATAATCACATATTTTGCACTTAAAGGGTTTCTCTCCTGTATGTGTTCTCATATGCATTCGCAAGTTATTCTTGTCTGTACTTTCAAAATCACATTCATCGCACTTGAATGGTTTCTCTCCTGTATGAGTGCTCATATGCATTCGTAAGCTATTCTTGCGTGCACTTCCATAATTACATATTTTGCACTTGAAAGGTTTTTCTCCTGTATGAGTGCTCATATGCTTTCGCAAATTATTCTTGTCTGCACTTTCAAACTCACAGCTATCGCACTTGAAAGGTTTCTCTCCTGTATGAATTCTCATATGCCTTGGCAAGCTATCCTTGTATGCACTTTCATAATCACATATTTTGCACTTGAAGGGTTTCTCTCCTGTATGTGTTCTCATATGCTTTCGCAAGTTATTCTTCAATGCACTTTCAAATTCACACTTATCGCACTTGAAGGATTTCTCTCCTGTGTGTGTTCTCATATACATCTGCAACTTACTCTGCTGTGCACTTTCAAAGTCACATACATTGCACTTATATAACTTTTCCGCCGTATGTGTTTCAACACTTTGATACATGATACATTTCAATGGAGGCTCTATTATTACATGGTCTTCATTTTTACTACAGATTTCAGGTTTTATATCTAATTCTTCATGTAATGATTCCAGTTTAATGGACCAATCATTATTGTATTTAGCATCACACTTTAATTCGGACATTTCTGAAGGCAATTCCGATGTTTGCATCTCTTCCTGTTTTACTGTAACACGTACATGTTTATAAGTGGCTTATTGAATATTACATAACTAAATTAGTTCAAGGTCATTTTAAATGGACGCCCAAATGTTCCCGTTTTATAAATTAGTAACAATTAAGAAATGATAATGTTTTAGTGTACGCCATTAACTACTAAGATTTGGTAAATGTGAATGGAAGTGTTCATAATATTATAAAGGGTTTACATGTGCATGGACTTACTGGCGTGCCAGTAAAAAAAAATGTTCACATGTAAACCTTTATTAGTGTACATGTATCGAAAAAGTTTGCAGGCTTCTAACTTTTTAGTACGTTTTACTGGTGCGAAAGTTGGACTGATGTTAGAAGTGGTACCAGTACATCCATGCACATGTTAACCCTCTATTATAGTTGCTACAAATTACAATGGCATGCATTGTAAAAATGCCGAAACTTTGGAACTTAAAACCCTCTTCTATTATCATTTAATTGCTTGTATGATTTAACTTATATTTGCTTTTTGGTGTATAATGCAAATTTACCATTTGTTTCCAATTCACACTGAGGTAATTCGTCCTTGATTTTGGTTTGATGCCTGATATTGCATGTTGAATCTGAAAAAGTTGATAACGAACTCACACTGGTAACATCAGGTTTGACGTCTTCATTCATCATAGATAAGGTATCCATGTTGGTATGCACACGTTTTTCTGTAGTACATAAATGCTCTTTTTTATTATCTGCCCCTTGACGTATAATCCTAGGGTGATCTGTAAGGAAACAATTCACATGTTAGTACACAATGCAATTCTATGAAGTATATATCCGAATATATCTCACCTTTATTGTAGAAACGCGTAGGTAAGACTAAACAATGTTATTAGTGGTGGTCAAGTACTTTTTTAACAACATCTTGTTATCTGGCAACAATTCTAAAGCTTCTCAAAACATTTATTCAGGTTATGTTACGGCAGAGGAACGTAAACGAGAGTCTGGGTCGAGTACATGCACCGACGACTGCGCATACACAGAATCTTGGTGTTCGTTCACAATTGACTTTTACGTACGTAATTGTGATGACATTCCAAAATAATCTCGTAGGTTAAGGTAACATAACAGGATATTCGTATTTTTAATGGGCATGCTTGCTTGCTTGCTTTGAAAGAGCGAGATCTAGGACGCGGTTTTCCATGCATCTCTATGCACTTAGGCCACATTTGGCCCATTGTACACCCTAACTAAGAATTTTGCCTATCTGGGGTCTTTCCAACTCCACTAGTGATTTTTGACGTCACACATCGCAGTGGCACGGGACCTACGGCTTTACTTCTTATCCGACAGAAGGCGCATTTTCAGATTTTTCCCCGCTAGAAAAATCTCGCCGACCTTGGCCAGGTTCGATCCCGCGTCCCTCGGATCCAAAGGCAAATGTGCTAACCACTAGACCACCGAGGCCGGCTTTTAATGGGCATACGTAAACCTTGATTGTTAAACCGCGCTAATAATATTGCTTTCAATTGAGATTGTTTATCTGTAATATTATGTCGAAATTCTACTGCCCTTCAAAAATGTTGACTACGAGTGAAATTTACCCCCCATTTAATAAAAAATAATAAATGTTCTGGTGATAATTATAAAAATGTGGTATTTAATGATCACTGTGAAAAAACTTCCACAGAATTTTAAAAAGTATAGGCGTATGCGGAAAGTGCATAATATAACAAAATAAATTACCTTAACATTAAAAACAAAATGTTCAATTTATAACGATAGTTTTCGAACCTACGTGTTATTACGGCAACATATTTTAGAAACACATAAAATGAAAATAAATGAGGAAAGTAGAACATTTGCAACCATGCAAGGTAAGTAACGCATTACAGTTTCTTTATTGCTATATAATTGTCTTCAATGGCCTTATTGATATATACATTTAAAAAAAAAACAGAAATAATACTATTATATTTTACGTTGAAGGATACTTACCTTATTAAAAGTAATTTATTCTACTATAGGTATACAGGATGTAGAACTGACTAACTGAATGATTTTTATTTTATAATTGCCTCAGTGTAAATAAGTTTCGTACAGAGTAAAATATTTTTTTCACTATTAGTAATATGGCGTAGCATTTTGGCACATAATAGAATGGTGTGAAATTCAATTTCTCTACCTTGACGCAGTGACAAGTAAATGATTTTTCATGAATCCTGTGACAGTTTTAAAGAGAACGTTTTTATAGCACGATTAAGTATAACGAAGAAATTCTATTTTATGGTATTTTATGCATTAAAATCGTAGGTTAAATAAACTAATTTAATTTTAAAAACTTTGATATATTTCAATATACGTTTTTCGCGCCGTAATAAATGGCAATTCTGTCAATATCAATTTCCCCGATGATACACATACCTACAATATGAATAAGAGCAAATTGTTATTAGTTTCAGTATTTTAGATGAAGCAGGTGCTTAAAAACAATGTTTCTGAATACCAATGATGATTTAAGAAGGTAAATAACGCATGGATTCAATCTTTCTATCGATACATAGCTTTGTATATTTTAGGTTAAGTGTCTGCTATTCAAAATATAACACGAATCCTCAGAAACGAAACACACTTTGGTAATTACATCAAAAGGGAAAAATTAAAATCCACACTCGTAAATCACCAACTGATATTTCATATTTAGATTTTTCAAAAATACTTGATAACGTTCCTAATTAATAGCTTTATTTTTTACGTACATTTTTACGAAAATCGAGGTAATTTATTGACCTCGGGGCGTTATGAATAAACCGAAGACTTAGAATTTATTTTATCATGAAATTTTACCTGTTGAAACTCTTAACATGTATCCTGTTCTCCCCCGTCGCCCGCCGATTAGAATCAGATTACTGTTTAAATTCCACGATACCCCAGTAACTCACATTTAATTCTTTTTATTAAATAATTAACACGCATCTAACATCTACACACATTACCGATATAATTTTATTCAATACATGGTATTAATGCAAAACATGCGCGACTTCCAACACAATGGAATTAATCATAGGTAAAATTTTTACAATACTTTAATTTGTTTCAGATTACTTTTCAAATTCCTACCCACAATTCACCCCAGTAACTCACATTTAATTCTTTTTATTGAATAATTAGCGCGCATCTACCGATATAATTTTATTCAACACATGTCATTCATAGAGGGGCGGGGATGGCTCAGTGGTAGAGGAGCCAAGCTTTGGATGTAATACTCTAAACGCTTCCCGGTTAGAATCTCTCCAGGGTCGGAAATTTTTCTAATTCCCTGGGTGGTCGGTACTGGGTCCCGGTCTACATTTGCCATTGGGAATCAGATTAATGGCAGTCCTCGTATGACGGTCGCATTAGAGGAGTAACAAGCCCATAAACAAAAAAACATTCACACACAACAGACAAGCCAAGCACGGTTTCGTACCAACACGGTAACACAAACTAGCTTAGCCTTGCCCCACACCGCCTCGACACTGCGCAGGCGGTACAAACAAGAATCATGATAATAATGACGATGACATGTCATTCATGCAAGACACACGACAAAATTGATGCACGCGAGCTCGAAGATATACACACATGTCGTGACAGTTCCTTAATCCCTATCCTCTCACCCGTTTTCCTCACACACTAAATTCCAATCTCCCGCCAAAATGGGCGTGGCCAACCTCAACGTCACGTGACGTTAAAACGTAGGAGGAGTGGGGGTGAGAGGAAGAGGCTATACCTACTACCGTTACTATTTCTGTTATCGTGTCGTTAGCGTTATCGCTGCCGTTTTGCCCTTAACGCTACCGTTTCCGTTATGTTCCGTTATCATTCCGTTCCGCCACCGTTTCCGTTTTGTTTTTTTTTCGTCGTTGTTCAATTCTGCTGTCCCTTTCCCGACTGCCAATTTTGCCTTTTCTCTTCTCTACGTACTGTAGCGGACCGCATTTGCCATTATATTTATATCATTACAGACAGTTGAACTTTGGGACATTATACTCATAATTTAAATTTTTAATTTATACTCGCATAAATATTTCATGTTGAATGTAACTGCTAATGAATTTTAGGTGGCATTTAGAAATCACACCTCATTGATCTTGGGAACGGCCGTTCCTTCACACATGTGTATTTTGTATAAAAGGTCTGTCCTTTACGAGTAGACTTAATTTATGAAGGCTACAAACAGAAATAAACATCAATTTTCATATACAATGCGTGGAATTGTAAGACAACCGCCTACTCGGTCGTTGAATTTTATATTTTCATATTTAAAACATTACTTTTCAGCGATTTATTTCAGCTATTTATTGCAGGTAAATAGGTTAATAATATGACTCCGAATTACATGATCTCAAGTACATAAGATTGGCAATGGCCGCTGTCTGTAGCGCGGTCTATTACTGTGCTAAAGGTTTGGTTTAGTTTAACCCATAACATTTCTAAATTATTACTTTTTGTTGAATACCTTCATGGGTGACATTCCACACATAGACGTGTTAACTAAAGGCTAAATTATGGGAGTTATTTATTTCGGTTGGTCCTTCAGATTTTTAACAGACAATTAACTTATTTTTACGAAAATTAAAAGTTCTAGGTTTATGGGCCCATAAAATGATGCGTGTTGTTCCTAAAAATGGGGTGCACGTGCAGTGGGGTTCTCACGATCGCGCACCCACTTTTGGCCTATAAAAGCAGAAGTAAGTTGTTATGAGGGATTATTCCTGATTTAAATGTCAAGAAGCACAGTTCCTTTACAGGTTTCCTTAACCCTTCACTTGCCAGCGCTTTGAGGTATCTCAGCAGCTTACGGCATCCCTTGGCGATTGCGCTTCGAGGTATCTCAGCTGCAGCTTCAAATTCCTTAATGATTCACCTTGCATCTTCAGAAAACCACCCAGCACACAGGCCTTTATCTTCATCTTTATTATTTTGTTTTACTGAGCAAATAGTTTAAATTTCCGAAAGAAATCGTTATACTTGAGATCACATTGCACTACCTCGGCTAAGGTTTCCTGCAGTTTCCTAACATGAACAGGTGAATACCGGAGGTAGTTAAATTGCACTGGCTGCAGTTAATATTGACGTTAATAAAAGCATTTAACCCCTCTGGTGTTTTATTTCATGTATTTAGCTCAACTGCTCTAGATCCGAACCTAAGACGATCACAACGAATACAAGATAAACACAACACAAGGGTCCGTAACGTTACAGTACCTTGTATCCCTTTTTGGGCTTGTTGCGTTTGACTGACTCCGTTTGTTGTGGGGCTACCGTGATACGCAGATCCCGTGACGCACAGAACGCTCTCTTCATTTGGTTTTCGTTAATCGCCTTCAAGTCCACTTCCCTAAACTCCCCGAGTTGTATCGGCAGGTTGGACGGAACTCTGCTCGACTGTAAGACTTTCCCGATTGTGGCATTATTTACCTGGATTTGACATAATGTATGTATGGATGAATGCATGTTAGTTTGATGGTCTTCTCTTCTCTTTGTTTTCCTCTTCGTTCTTCCCAGTGCGCTCTGAAGCTCTTTGTTGTAAAAAGGGTGCTGACTCTCGTGATCCCCGTCCATTCTCTTATGTTTCTGAGTCACGGCGTCTTCTTCCCACTCCTCTTCTACCTTCTATCTTTCCCATCATTATTTTCTGTAGTAGGTCACATCTATCACGCCTCAGTACGTGTCCCAGATATTCGACTTTTCTTCTTTTCACTATATGTAAAAGTTCTCTATCTCTTCCTATTTTATTCAAGACTTCCTCATTGGTACGTCGCTCTGTCCATGAGATTTTGAACATTCGCCGGAAGACCCACATCTCCAATGCTTTTATTCTTGAGCTTGTGTCTTTCTTTAGAGTCCATGCTTCTGAGCCGTTTAGTAATATTGGCCACATGTAACAATTAACTACTCTCAGTCGCAGATTGATGCTCAATTTTTGTAATGCTCAATGCAGTTTAGAGAATCTCTTTTGTTATCATGGAGAAATGCCGATTAATATTTCGTTTACGCGCTTGACCTGGGAATTTCTTGTCCTACGTGTTAAATTGTTCTAGAATTCTTACAACATATTTCATAATGTGGTGAAAAATTTTCGGCCGATGCATATTGGCATTGCGTTTTATTTTGAGTCGGATTTAACATCTTCTTCGACCCGGTTGCTGCGATGCAGCGCCGAAATCAAGTACTGCAGGAGCGGTTTGGGTTTTGAACGGGTGTCCATTGCGTGAATTTCGTTTCGCTGTTATCACCGTGGGGTAAACAGAACCTTCGACAAGTGTCGGATTAATCAATCACCCTGGATTTAACCATTAGAAGGCAATTCATTGCGAATTTGCTGATCGCCCTTAGTGGATTATTATAGAACCCCTATCCTGTCCCTCTGCATGTGCCGCTGCTGCGACAAATCTAGGAAGTTTGCGCAGCGAATATTTCGTTTCCAAATTTCCCGAAAAACGTCTGCCTATTTCCGCACATAAGAACACCCCAACTTGGGTCTGTCTCTCTTTCTACGCCCTACCGAGCAAAACAAAGGTAAAATAAATTGTTTTGTGTAGTGAAAACTTCTTCCGAGTTTCATTTTCAACTCTCGAGTGCTGAATCCCCTTTTTTGATGATACATAAAGCGACCTTCAGTCGCCAGTGGTCAATTTCTTCTTTTGTTAACTGTAAAGTGTAATCATAAATTATAATTTTTGTAAACTCATACGTCACTGGCTGTGTAAATCTGTTCTAAGAAATTAAATGCCATAAGCCCGGGATGGCGAGCCTAATATTATCAGTTTCAATGTAATCTTTATCTTTGTATTAATTGTCAGTAATTTTTAAATAGTAGAATTATATTTATCTTATAATTCACCATATATTTTAATTTTGTGTTTTTTTACCTTATTGTGCGCATGACCTTTGCAAGCTTTATATACAGGAGGAGGCACAAGGAAGGTGAGTCTGATTCCTGTATGCTGCTGGCTTCTCGGACTTCCACGAGAACCTGCAATTAGCTGTGATTTGGAAGGTGGCACCCGCTAATTTTAACCTGCTCTGTACACAACTAGGTACAATTTCCCTCCGTAAGCGGTTGTCGTAAACCACCCCTACTCCTCTGAGTTTAGCCGGAGGCCTTTTTCATCTATCCTGTTGCGGGTCGACGAAAAAGCTCGTTTGGATACAGACTATAACGTTCTCCAAACTTGCATTCATGGTACATTAACTTGTGCAGATACACGACGAACGGAGGTGCTGGGATTATTATCAATTTCTCGCAGTATGTTGTCCTCATTGTCTAGTAGTTGCCGTATTGGACGCTCGGTCTACGGATTCGGGAAAGTTCCGTGTTCACGTAGGTGGTTGTGCACTCGTTGGAAAACTCGTCGGTCTGGTAGTCGCTGATTTTTAAATCTCAACCCATATTCTCAAGCAGCTGCTACTGAGTTTCCATCACAAAAGCCGTACATGTAATGGATATCGGCGTACTCTCGCGTTGTAAAAGTAAACATTATCAACACTGCTAATACGCGCAAGCGGGGAAGTCAACTTTAAGGTACTTTACTGTTTGACATACATGTAAATAAAATCATTTCCATAGTAACGTAGACAGTATGTATCAAATACTACTTAATACAAAGTGATTTTTTAAAAAGTCAATTGCAGTAGCCTAGGGGTTTTCCCATCTATATTTGGCTTTAGAATCTGACAAGTTGAAAATTGTAACAGAAAGAAAGAAATCTTGACGAAAAACCTGTAATTTACTTACCTTAATAAATTACAAATCAGTTGCAACTAAATATTTGTTCATTTTCACATTTTGTTGCTTGCTGCAATTGACTTTTTAAAAAATCACTTTGTATCATTTATTGTTTCGACTTCTTTTCACCTCTCGTACACGTAGATGAAATAGTGGCGCTCTGTATAGGCAGCTAGGATGTAAGAGTTAATTACTGTAAATAAATTATAGAATAAAAATAAAATTCAAGGAATTATCGTTATTTCTTACATATACATGTACCCTGTCAATTCAGCATTCAGCATCTCCATGTATTATGCTCTTTTCGACGCCGCGGTCTGCTCCAACTGGAATTTTTTGGACCGCTTAAACGAAGCAGTTGAGTCTGGTAACTTAGGACGTGTAGAGGTTTTTGTGATCAGTAAAAATAGGGTGGGATAAAAATTACTTTTGTAATTATTAAGTTTCCGTACCGTTTTCTCGGAATAAAACTCGACGATAAAGTCGAATTAAATATAAACAAGAGTCGATAACTATGGTGAGGTTTTTCATATCGTCTGATACGATAAAATCAGCCCCGCTACCCCGTTAAGGCGTGAAGAAACGCCAAAAAGAAGCTCTGTTTCTCATCTTATCGTTTTTAGATGTTCTGGAAGAACCCTTGTGGTCTAATATATTACAGCGTTCAGTTCTTCGTCTCGTCTGCCAGTGACATCAACCTAGCTGCCGTCTCTTTTTCTCTTTCCTCCGCCTTGGGACGGCGATCAAACTAAAATTAACCTTTCTGGGCTTTCTCAACTCTATCGTCCAATTAAGGCAAAAACTATTTATAACAATATGCAGTTATTAGTGGAGATTGTAAGCAGTTATTTGTTTACAAAATGCTCTGATTTGTGGAAAGTAAAAGTAGCCTTATTTTTATTAAATAAAGCAACTTTCGGTTGCTAATTGTATAGTAATTTAATAGGTAAGTATAGGTACTTGTGCTGTGAATTCAATTTTTTCTTTCGATCTTTCAGTAAATGTAGTTAGTAACTAACTAATAAATTAAGAAACAAATTTAGACAAACTCGCAACAAAACAATCCAGGAGTACTTAAATCCACTCACGACCACTCGATTTGGGAAGGCACAAAGGGGACCAAACGACCGAAAACACATACACCACCACTATGCGACCAAGGCAGAAACTGGCTAAGGTATAACAAGGAGGAAGCTGATGCATTTGCACACCATCTGGCGGACGTCTTCAAACCAAACTCAAATGAAATAGACCAAGAAATAGAAGATTAGCTGGACACGTCCTAACAGAGGCCACTATCAATACAAAAGTTCATTATTAAGCAAAGTGGAAACGAAATAAAACTGCTATACAATAAAAAATCACCAGCACTAAAGCAACTAGCTGAACAAGGAATACATTTCCTGAGAATCATGATTAATGGCCGAGGCTGACATATTGGCCACTGAAACTAAAATGTTCTCAGATAGTCTTCATTCTTAAATCCGGGAATTCTCTCAACCACATTCAATTATATGGACCTATCAGCCTACCATCAATCATATAAAAACTGTTGAAAAAATTACTTCTAAGGCGAATAAATAAAAACTTGCTGTAAAATGAATGGCCACGCAATCACCAATTCGCTTCCAATATCATCAATTTCAAAATCCACCAATGCCACCGTATATCAAATTCCTGTTGTGAATAATGTACAACGCAGTTGATAGTACAAAAACGTCTTTTATTAAGAAGGTAAAATGAAAGGGAATACAACACACAAAAACAACGTTCACCGAAGCTTTAATGAGAAGTGGTAGTTTAGTACAAAGATACCATCTCTCTACTCTTGAAAAAACATATAAAAAGAAAAAGTAACTATAGTAACAAAAGGTGCCAGCTTTAACATTATAAAAACGAGTACATTTTTATTTTCAACACCTTCTCTAAAAATTTATCAGTTTTTTTTTATTTTTAATCTAATTCAATTACACCGAGCAGAGCTCGTAGGTTAAGAAATCTTCCCCGAGCCAAAGTCTTTGTCATCACATCAGGTATTTGACGTTCCCCTTCTACGTGCTCCACATTTACCTCACCTTCACTATATTGTTGACGAATGAAATTGAACTTAATGTCAATGTGATTTGAGCGTTTATGGAACTCAGGGTTTTCACTAGATTTACCACACCCGCATTATCTACTAAAAGTGTGGGAGTACCATGCAGCTTTGTTATTTCTGAAAACAAATGTTTCAACCAGATGACTTCTTTCATACCTTCACTGGCGGCTATATACTCGGCTTCAGTAGTAGACAGCACCACACACTTTCGTTTTTGGCTCATCCACATGATAGCCCCACCAACGTACTTGCACACCATACCGCTCCTGGAACGTCTTGAGCTGGGATCGCCTGCATAGTCCGCAACACTGTAAGCTTCTAACCCATGGTTTGCGTTATACAGCAACCCATATTTCAATGTACCTTTTAGGTAGCGTACTTTTGGTAAAACACAATTTACATATAAAGTCCACGAAACGTTAGTTCCAGAACCTTGGTGTTTGTTTCAAACCATAGGCTTCGATTTAAACTGCACACCCTGCCACTACCATCATCAAATCCTTTCGGCTGCTCTATATACACTTCGGTGTCGAGATCACCATATAAGAACGCAGTCTTTACATCAAACTGGGCGAGTTCCAGGTTTTCCGATGCTGCGACACTCAAGACGGTCCTAATGGTGTCAAGCAAGCTACAGGACTAAACGTCTCCTCGTAGTCTGCACCGTACGCCTGTAGGTAGCTCTTTGCAACCAGTCTTACCTTGAATACTTTAATAAGTTTCATCCCTGGTGGCAAATTCACCAACTTTCAGGTGCGATTTTCTTTCAATGAAGAGAGCTCCTCCTTCATAGCATGTAGCCACTCTTTTGCGTTTTCAGATTTCATAGCTGAAACAAAAGAATTTGGTACAACACCTTCTGCCACCAACACATAATCATTAAGATATGCGGGTTTTAGAGTTTCTCGTTGCCTGCTTTTCCTATTTTCATTTTGTACAGGTATTGGTGTGAGACGGCGGTGGGCTAGAGGTTAGCGCGTTGGACTCTTACGCTGAAGGTCCGTACCGGAACATCGGTTTTTAACTGCCGTTCTCCGACGCAAGGCAATGGCGAACCAGCGAGGTATTCTGTCTAGTAAATCTTCTCTGGAGTAGAAGTGTTTACACTTCCCGTAGTTCGAAGCCCACGTTAAACTGTAGGTCCTCTATGTCTGTGGCACTCTAAACGCGCAACATAGGCATAGGAGAGAAGATCGTTACGTCTCGTAAGAGATAAAGCACTTTAAGAAGAAGACAGGTACTGTTGATCTTTGGACAGCTTCCTCCAATTCTACAACAGCTTTCATGGCTTCCTCGTGAGCTGATGTTGACGGGTTTTCTCTATCGTAGATATTTTTAACAACTGGCAACTACAATCTGCTTTCACGGTATTCTCTTCATTAAAAATCACGTCACGGCTAAGCACTACTATGTTTTCAGTTTTAACCCATACCCTGTAACCATCGCGTTCACAGTAACCCATAACAAACCCAAACACACTTTTTTGTCCCATTTTTGCCTTTTCGGCTTCGACACATGAACAAAACATTGCGTGCCAAATATTCGCAAATGGTCCAAAGAGGTTATGTTATTTTTACTATACCATAATTCGACTGGTATTTTGTTTTCGAAAGTTGTCGGGCCACTTCGGGTCAAGGTGTAAGCTGCAGTATTTACAGCTTCCACCCACAATTTGATAGGCAATTTTATATTAGCGTGGATCATGGAAGGTGCACATTCCACCAGGGATCGCTTTTCCTGCTCGGCTGCCCCATTCTGTTCCGGGATGTATGGCATTGTGATCCGGAAATAGATACCACTTGTTTGAAGAATTTCTTCTACTTTTTAATTATCGAATTCCTTTCCTCCATCACTTAAGAATTCTCGGATCTTGTTCCCAGCTGCATCTGCTTCATTAAAAAACATTTTTAATCAATCAGCGACTTCTGCTTCTGCCTTTAAAAAGAATACACGGAGGTATTTACTGAAATCGTCTTTAAAACAAAGAAAATATTTAGCACCCCCCACCGATTCGTCTTGCATGGGATCACAAACGTCCGCGTGTATGAGTTCAGCCGGCGCAGATGGTCGGTTGCTCTGGCCTCGAAACTTTTTCTGTGTTGTTTCCCAAACACACAGCCACTACAAAACTGTTGATCGACACTTCTACATCGATTCCGCGATTTTCAGGAACGTCTTGACGTGCCTTTTATTATGTTGGCACAAACGCTCCTGCCACGATTGCAGTGTTTTCGAAGTTGACGCTATGAACACTTCTGCCGCAGTTTCCGGTAAACACACACGCATGTTCAGTAGATATAAGCCCTTTTCCGTTCTTTTTCCCGTTAATCTCATAACACCATCTCTTTGCAATGTGCACCCATTTCGATCCGCTTTAAACACGAAGCCTTTGTCCTTGCTTGTCCAACCGAAAACAAATTTCGCCCAATTTTCGGTACATACCATACGTTTTGCAAATTATTTTTACGCCATGCACCATTGATCTTCATTTCAGCGTTAATTGTTCCATGTCCATACGCGCGTATCACTTCACTATTTCCCATTTGTATTTCCGGCCCCGTTTCAAACGTTTCGTAGGTGAGAAAGTACTCTATTGTTGGGGTCATGTGCGCCGACGCATCAGAGTCGGCAAGCCAGCTATCGGTTTCGATTGCATTGCTGTCGGTGCACACAAAGGCGTCGCCTGTAGAATTTCCCGCCCTTCTTCAATTTCCCGCCAAATTCCATTCGCGTTCCGCCGAATTTCCCGTACTTCTTCTCTTTTCCGGACAATATTTCCCCAGGTGTCCACGTTTATGACATTTAAAGCACTTACGTTCCAATTTTTCCTTGTCAGGTTTATTCATCACGTGTTTTTTATTTTTCGCTAGGAACGCTGTCGATGCATTTCGCTTTTTCGGTAAACGCATTTCGATTATTCGCAGCCTTTCTGTCAATTTGTTGACTGTTCTCTCACCTAAGGGTACGGATTCCCACACACATTTGAACTCAAAGTATTCGCTGGGAAGTGTAGACATGACTCTGCTCATCAACAGTAGGTCTGGCAACTGTGTTTGTTACCAGTCTCTTCAGCTCATAGCTGAGCTCATGAAAATTATGCTAAAGACGCGCAATGTCAGCCGCAATGCCCTCCGACGGATCTTTCTCATTTTTGAAGAAATTCTCTAGGAGTCTGTCTACTCGCTGTCCCGAGCTTTGCTCATACACTGCGATCAACTTATCCCATATTGCGTTAGGGCAGTTGCAAGTAGTAGTAAGATCAACATTGGCATCGTTCATGCTACTTACCAGAATTAGCTGTGCGAGAGCATCACCTTTGTTAAAGGCCATTTTCTCCACTTCGCGGGCATGCTTCTCTGTCTCGGACGCCGAAGCCTCTAATTCAGCTAGAGCTGTCCTTTCACCAGTAACAATATCAAGCACCTCATTATGTCGCAGAAGTAGCTCGACTTACCTACGCCACTTCGTCCAATTGCTAGTACCCTCTAGTTTGCCGATTTGGGCTTTGATATCCATTTCACAGTTGAATGGTTACACAAAAAAACGCGGCAACGATAACGCTCTACGAGATTACCACGTGACTCACAAATCTCACTTCTTTTACTGTTCTTTCAACAACGCTAGTTACAATGGGTCTGGGCGCATAACCTGTTATGAATAATGTACAACATAGTTGAAAGTACAAAAAACGTCTTTTATTAAGAAGGTAAAATGGAAGAAAATACCATACACAAAAACGATTAGACTCATCGAAGCTTTAACGAAAAGTGGAACTTTTAGTATAAAGTTGCCATCTCTCCACTCTTGCAAAAACATATAAAAAAAAGTAACTAAACAAAACAAACAAACAAACTAAACAAAAGATGCTGAAAATAAAAAGTGTACTCGTTTTTATACTTTAATATGTATAACAACGAGTACACTTTTTATTTTCAACAGTAATAAATAGAAATTTGAACTTTGAAGAGGTGATGGACACAGGAAATCAATTCAATCTAACTAGAAAAATGTTTTGATAAAAATAAAGCGGGTACTGTCGGATTCTTTGCCACATTGTCTTTTGTACAACGGTACATGTTGTGCCGAAGGACGCAACATCAATGGAAGTTTATATAAGTCAAGAATTGCTGAACCACAAGTATTATCACTATGTGTTTGCTTTCATGCCCAGCCCTGCTCTACTAAGCTTACCGAGGAACCCGGAAATAAATTACATTAAATTGTTATTTCCTCAAAAGGATTCGTAGTAGACCAACTGATCAAAATGGTCAACTTCCGCGTAAATCCCAGCCAAAAATGATTCTTATAATCACACAGGTCAACTGGGCAAACCTCCGAAACAGCTTTACCTGCTGATTTTGTGATAGCGCACACAAAATATTAAATGATTTTATGACTATAAATTAAAATCCCAAAAAAATGCAAAAAAGAAGAGTTTACGCAGAATACAAACACTTATTACTTCAAAAAATTTTATTCGTTTACATAAACGATTTAACTAATATAAAAAAATACGTAAACACCTGAATTGCGTATTATTAAAGAATACATACATTTACTATACATATATATATAACAATTTTTTATAAAAATGCGATGCACATTTAACAAAATGAACTCTGGTAATTACATTTTTGTTCCAATCAGAAATTAATTTTAATAGTCTATTGTTGTTCATATTATCCCGTCTGCCATTTTTTTCAAATCTTAAAATGCTCTTTATTTTTGTGTAAGTATCAATTTGGAAATTTTTAAGAACGTCAACAAATTGAAATATATCCGTGGTTCCGGAGAAAAAGGAGATAAGTCCGTTTTTAACAATTTTCAGTAGAATTAATTGAAGTTCAGACGTTACAAATCAGTTTGAAATCGAACACCCACCATTTTTTCAGATGAATTACATTCTTTAGTGACTTATAAGCTGCACTTCACAGTTTCTGTGTTTGAGTCATAGTTTAACAAAAAAGTAGTACCTACTTACCAGTTACCTCGTTTGACACATACAAAAAATGATTTATCTCTTTTGATACCATATTTACTACATCGACCTAGCTATAGTTTTGTAAATATTTAAACAATAAATAATGCGACAGCGACATACTATTAGAACTTTATTGGACACTCCAGTAAACACTATAAGGGGAACAATTAAAAGAAAATTATATCAAAACAGTAGTTAAAATAAAATTAAAATTATGCATGTAAAAAAATTAATCCATTTTCCCAATATTACTGTAGAGATTCATCTTCATCATTGGATGATATTATATCCGCACGAATTTCTGGAATTTGATCATCTGTTGGTAGATTTTTGTAGAAATCCCTGAAAACATCTGATATAAATGGAAGGAGTTCCTTCAAGTTCTTTTTCTTTTTTGCGGAAACTGGTACTAAGCTATTGTATTGTAGAGGTGGTGATAAAACTAAATCTCGGCCTCGTTTCATAAATGACAGTTTTCTATATTCACCATCAATTTTTGTTTTAAAGCTGATTACTTTTCGTTCGTCCTTTGTTACCTTCAACTCCCGTATATTACGCCAGTAGAAATTTTCTCCGGTTTCATCTTTTTTTCTTAGCTTGTAAACCTGTTTTGAGTAAAGAAGCATAATCATAGAAGTCCGATCGCGCCATTTCTGCAACTTTAAAAGAATGCTTTTTGCCCGTGCATCGAACCAGTTGGTACGAATCACGTGGATGGTGTATTGGTATTTCAGTGCGCTTTTTATTTTTTGCTATCAACGCATGCCAATACACCTGGAATTAAAAACTTATGGTTGATAATTTTTAGCAATGGGTGATCTTGAAGAACAGCAAAGTACATTGCAACTATATGATTATTCCTGTTCTGCCCTGGGCACGAATCTGAGTAGAAAGTAATCCCTTCTACTTCTGAAGGCAGCCTAAGAAGATATTTTCGTATACATGATGCTATTTGATTACCTCCTCTTGCTGTCATTGCCTCATGCCACATAAAACAATACGCCTGATTGTCATCACAGTCGTGGACAGTTAAATTAAAGGTCCACAACTGTCTGGGTAAAATGTAATTCCGGATGCTAAAAATGGTGTTGGCAAACACTGTTGCAGATCAAAAGCGGCTGTTTTCTTAGATCTGTCGTTTTTTGACATATTTTTATCTTCAGCTTTCAGCTTCTAGTAGTCATCGGCTTCTTTTATATGGGCGTTCAATTCATCTTGAAGTTTACTTTTATTTTCTAATGGTGCCAAATTTATCTTCATTTTCAATTTATTGCACTTGCTACAAGTATCTTTACTAGGAGTTTTTATTCCAATATTTAAGCTATGAAATATTTCGTAAAATTCTGTCCGACTAACAAGAATAGTATTCGAACAAGTCACATATTCGTTGTACAGTTTTGTTATAGTGAAATGTAGCGGTAAGTACTTTTTTTTAGTGTCACGTAGAGTATAGTGACTTTCCTAAAGTGGAACGCTCCGTGTATTTATTTGAAGGTCGCTTCTTTCCCCGTTGATCACTCTCAACAAATCCTGAACAACAAGAGTTTATTCCGATACTGCATAGCTCCAAAAATTTGTTTGTTTCGCCGAGAGTTCTTCTAAAACATTCTTTGCAAATATCAAATTTTTCACCATTTACTCTCAGATGATATTTGTGAGTAAATTCTCTATTTTTAAGTTTTTTCCCGCTAATTTTTCTTTTGAAGAACCATTTTTGTTTTTGTTATTAATCCAGTATCAAAAGAAACTCGTTTCCCGTGATAACCACTGCCCCAATATTCTTTGAAAATCGTGTTTCTATCTTCATCAGAAAATCTGTCAATGCATTTCATTCTACATTGGCGTAGAGCCTGACATTCTCGACCCTTCCTAGTTTTTCCTGACTCCGTTGTACATTCTTTACCAAAATTTCTTTTTCTTACGTTTTCTTCTTACTGCTCTGGATTTTCCCTTAACAGATTTTCTATTAATTTTAACCGTATTGGAAACGGACTCGTTATGTTGCTGAACAAGCTCTACTTCATTTTAGTCAGCTTTTAACGTTATTTGAAAATCAGTTTCAGATTCTGACTCAGAATGAACGTAATCTTTATCTTTGTCACTATCACCTACATCATCTAACAAATTCCGATATTTTGCGGGAATCGACGGCGCCATACTCGAATCAGAATCTGAATGATAAAGATACCTACGTGTGAAAACTATAATAGTCTTTTACAGTTAATCTTACCAATGCCAGATCGTTTATTACACATTGCTACCATTATCTGTCCTCTTGTGGCCATGGTTTCGATTAAAATAACTTTACAATGCTTGTAGACACAAATTAATATACCCGCATTCCACAATCAACAACAGCGCAAAACGAGGTACCTAAGTCAACTTTGAGAGCAATGTCGAATTGTGAAAAAGGGAATAAGTCAACATATCTCATTTGGCACGTTGCCGAAGTTTCAAAACGAGTTACCGCTAAACGCAAATTAAATCGCACTACACTTCTTGACGTCATATAACATATCTCCTTATACACAACCGTTGACCGTAAAAATTAGTAGTCAATTTACCACATTTTACGCAATTTTCGACTTATTTCCTTTTTCTCCGGAACCACGGATATGGGGATGGGGGTTGTAATGAAGAGAAAATCTGAGGGAAGACGAGATTGGAACCATGCGTCAAACCAGTCAAGAGGCTGAAGACTTAGAGAGTAAGAGAGAGGGGGATATTAAACTAGGCGTGAAAACTCTCACAGACGTTTGTTGTCCTATCATTAGATGACGTCGATGCCCATATATCTGACGGGAAATTACTATCTGCTGAAATATAATTTTCCACTAAGTAATCACAGAATTTGTCCAAAAGTTCACTTTCAGGTTTCACAGCCATGAAATCTTCTACAAAACAATCAGACACTTCACTTGCTGGAAGCAAGGAGAGTCCACAAAGGTCCTCCAACCATTTACCAATTTCAGACTTTGAACAATATTCCTTGCTTAAACCCATGGTTTTGGTTCTCCGAAACCATGATTGCCCCAAGTGAAATCGACAGCCTTGTCATACTTCTTTGCGGCGGTATGAATATCAACTTCAAAATCCGACATCATCGTAGAAAGATTGAAACTTGATTGCAGTAGTGCCGAATTATTTTGAATGCACATGAATACGACGAGCGAGTCTTATTTGCAAGCAGACATAATATAAGGGGTATGTAAAAACCTTGGCTTACAACAGAAATTGTAAATAGTTGGCAAAAAAATTTACAGTAATATCAGAAACTTCCATCAACGAATATTTTGATGGAGGCGCATACTAACTTGAAATTTGAAGGGCACAAAAAAGCTATGATATTATTTTCCCTATTATTGAACAGTAAGAAATCTGCATATTGAATTGTATTTATTAGAATTGAATCAACGGCATCATGTACATCGGACATATTATTTGGTAGGGGTGGAAATACCTTACGCCGACTTCTATAATGTTCTTCCTGATATGCTGCAGCTCTCCATGAGAAAGATTATTCGTATATTCTGCACAAGTCACTATTTCCTTCCGAATGAATTTCATGGGTTAAGGTCCATAGCTGCTCTTTTCACACCGTTGCTAACTGCCTGAAACGCGATATTTGTGCAGGCGTTATGATTATGTACCCCGTCTTCACTAATTAACAGCGTTTTCATATTATATGTCATTATTTTAGACTTGCACATTCTAGCGGTACACCGTCAAATTTCAACATCATCATGGCCGCTGTATCCAAACGAAAACTTAAAATTTCTTCACTATTAAATCAGGACCACGCTGACTCTTAATAACTTCGAGATCTTTACAATAACTAAATTATTATTAGAGACCTTACCATAAAGAAATTTCAAAATTTATTTCAAACAATAGAACTCGGCCACTCCCTGCCACCCCATGTCTTATGATAAGAAGTCCTTTTCATTACTTGTACTTACAGGTAAAATTTTTACTACTGGATTATAGTAGTGACCCATTGCCCAGTTGGCCTACGTCCAAAGGATTTCATTAGAGCTTATGGTTTTTGAGCTTTAATCACTTGTCGAAATGATCGCAAATAAACTGCTACGTTGTTTGTGCTAATAAAAAACTGACGTATGTCAGTAATCAATCCATTGCAACAACAGTGCAAAAATTTTTAAAATGAGTATTGCAAAATAAAATAGAATTTAGAAGGCATCCACTGTAATCGTAAACACAGCAAGTACAGAAGTCTCCTAGTATTATTTCCCTTGAATAAGTCTTACCGACTGTATTGCTTGTCGAGTTCATTTATAGTAGTATAACAATGTTCAAATACAGAGGTGGTTAGTTTTTGCAACAAATACAAGCAACTTTTAAGAATAGAAATATTATTACAGACACATGAACAAAGTTACACACACAATTGCATAAGGTAAACATTTTCAAAAGAACAACATAACAACTAACATGTTGAACGCTTCAAAATGCTTATACCTATTAATATTTATCCTTACATTTACTTATACAATATATACTTGACATTCAAACAAAAATAAATTTCAAACGGTTTCTGTCTTTTCTGTATGCATACTCCTTATATGTCGTTGCAGGTTCAGCTTCTGTGCGCTTTCAAACTCACATTTTTCGCATTTGAAGGTTTTCTCTCCTGAATGAGTGCTCACATGCGTTCGTAAGCGATTCTTGCGCGCACTTTCATAATCACATATTTTGCACTTAAAGGATTTTTCTCCTGTATGAGTGCTCATATGCCTTCGTAGGCTATTCTTGCGTGCACTTTCAAAATCACATATTTTGCATTTGAAAGGTTTCTCTCCCGTATGTGTTCTCATATGCATTCGTAAGCTACTCTTGTATCCACTTTCAAACTCACACTTATCGCACTTGAAGGGTTTTTCTTCTGTATGAGTACTCATATGCGTTTGCAAGCTATGCTTGCGTGCACTTTCATAATCACATATTTTGCACTTGAAGGGTTTCTCTCCTGTATGTGTTTTCACATGCGCTTGTAAGCTATTCTTGTATGCACTTTTAAAGTCACACTTATCACACTTGAAGGGTTTTTCTTCTGTATGAGTGCTCATATGCGTTTGTAAGTTATTCTTGTAAGCACTTTTGAAGTCACACTTATCGCACTTTAAGGGTTTTTCTCCTGTATGAGTGCGCATATGCCTTCGTAAGCGATTCTTGCGTGCACTTTCATAATCACATATTTTGCATTTGAAGAGTTTCTCTCCTGTATGTGTTCTCACATGTATTTGTAAGCTACTGTTGTATGCACTTTCAAAGTCACACTTATCGCACTTGAAGGGTTTTTCTTCTGTATGAGTGCTCATATGCATTCGCAAGCTAGTCTTGCGTGCACTTTCATAATCACATATTTTGCACTTGAAGGGTTTTTCTCCTATATGTATGCTCACATGCGTTTGTAAGCTACTCTTGTATGCACTTTTAAAGTCACACTTATCGCACTTTAAGGGTTTTTCTCCTGAATGAGTGCTCATATGCCTTCGTAAGCTATTCTTGCGTGCACTTTCATAATCACAGATTTTGCATTTAAAGGGTTTCTCTCCTGTATGTGTTCTCACATGCGCTTGTAAGATTGACTTCCATGCACTTCCATAGTGACAAACATTGCATTTATATAAGTTTTCCCCAAGATTAGTTTTAACACTTTGATACATTATACATTTCAAGGGAGGCTCTATTAGTACATGATCTTCATTTTTACTAAAGATTTCAGCTTTTATATCTAATTCTTCATGTAATGATTCCAGTTTAATGGACCAATCATTATCGCATTTAGCATCACACTTTAATTCGGACGTTTCTGAAGGCAATTCCGATGTTTGCATCCCTTCCTGTTTTACTGTAACACATGTACATGTTCATAAGTGGCTTATTAAATATTACATAAATAACTGAACTAGTTCAAGGTCATTTTAAATGGGCGCCTAAATTTTCCCGGTTTATAAATTAATATCAATTAAGAAATTATCATGTTTTACCATACATCATTAAAGTACTAATATTTGGAATGGAAGTGTTCATAATATTATAAAGTGTTTACATGTGCATGGGCCTACTGGCGTGCCCCTAAAAAAATGTTCACGTGTAAACCTTTATTGGTGTGCATGTATCGAAATAGTTTGCAGGCTTTTTAGCGTGCTTTACTGGTGCGAAAGTTGGACTGATGATAAAAATGGTACCAGTAAATCCATGCACATGTTAACCCTATATTATAGATACTACAAATTACGTTGGCATGCATTGTAACAATACCGAAACTTTGGAAGGAAACCCTCTTCTATTATCATTTAATTGCTTGTATGATTTAACTTATATTCCCTTCTGGGTGTATAATGCAAATTTACCATTTCTTTCCAATTCACACTGAGGTAATTCTTCCTTGATTTTGGTTTGATCCCAGATATTGCATGTTGAATCTGAAAAAGTCGATAGGGAACTCACACTGATAACAGCGGGTTTGACATCTTCATTCATCACAAATGCGGTATCCATGTTGGTATGCACAAGTTTTTAGTAAACAAATGTTCTTTTTTATTATCTGCCCCTATAATCCTAGAGCGGTATGTAAGTAAACAATTTAAATGGACTAAAATGCAATTGTATGAAGTATTTATGCGAATATAACTCACCTTTATTGTAGAAACGCGTAGGTAAGTCTAAAAAATGTTATTAGTGTTAGTCAAGTACTTTTTCAACACCTTGTTATTTAGTAACAATTCTAAAGCATCGCAAAACATTTATTCAGGTTATGTTACGGCAGAGGAAAGTAAACGAGAGTCTGGGTCGAGTACTTGCACCTACGACTGCGCATACACAGAATCTTGGTGTTCGTTCACAATTGACTTTAAAAGCACGTCATTGTAATGACATTACAAAATATTACCGTAGGTAAAACTTGTTTGACATACTGTTTTCGGCTAGAAACTTTGACTAGTTTCATTACTAGATGGACTTGTAGAAATTTGAATAATGTAAATCAGAAAAAATGCATCCACGTTTACGTACTAGAATCATCTAAACTTTTTTTCAAAACTAATTCTGGACCAATTTTTTGTTCAAGTTTTGATACACCAACCCCTACAGGTACACTGGAACTTAACTAGTGCTGGCAGCATAAACCGGTTTTTTGTAAGAAACCAATATCCGGATAACCGGTTAACCGACTACCCGGTTTTTTTGAGTCCGATTCGGTGCCGGTTTTTTAAACCGGTCTATTAAACCGGTTTTTTAGGCCGGTTCTTGAGCCGGATTTTTAGGACGGTTTATTGAGCCGGTTTTGTGGGCCGGTTTACTAGGTCGGTTTTTTTAATCCGCTTTTTTAGACCGGTTTGTTAAGTCGGTTATTTAGGCCGGTTTAATAACGGTTTTTTAAACCGGTTTTTTGGCCGGTTTTTTGGCCGTTTTTTTGGGCCGGTTTATTATGCCGGTTTTTAAAACTGGTTGTTTACGCCGGTATTTTAGGCCGATTTTTTGAACCGGTTTACTTAGCTACTTTTTAAACCGTTTTTATATGCTGGTGTGTTAGAACTTTTAGCTCGTTTTCTCAAGCCGATTTTGTAAGCGGGTTGAAAATGTTGAAATAAGTTTTTTAAGCTGCTCTTTTAGGTTGATTCGTTGATTTCTCACACCGTTTTTTAAAGCCGGTTTGTTATGAAGCGATTTTATAGTTCAGTTTCAGTATATCGAAATCGAACCAATATTCGATTCGGTTATTTGTGAATTGTGACGAATTGGTTTCTCTTTCTACTCTGCAAAAAGTGCATTTTGAGGTGGTTTCTGTGAAGAGGATTCTGGCTTAATAGTAATTAGTAATACCTTCATTAGAGAATTTTCGAGACGAGAATTACATCCTCGAAACGGAGACGAGTTCGAGAAATTTCGAGATTTTAGAGCGTTTTCTCCTTTTCAAGGATTTAATAATTTCGCAAGAATATGCTTAATTTTTATTAACTCTAAAAAGAATCATAAAATGAAACTTTAAATTTAAATCATATTTTATTCAACACAGGCATCAACCAATTACTAGAGTCTAGAAAAGATAATTATTTCTAAGTTTCTAGTAGGAAATATTAAATTCGTAAAATTACAATACACCCAATTGTATTTCTAAGGTATACGGATTACGGATTCGGACAGGGCGATTTATGCCAGATGTCTTTTATTTTAATCTCGGAAGCTGTTAAAATTTTATTATTTTGTATAGTTATTGTACTAATAAAATGGCAACAATAAACTTCCTCAACTCAATGTAGGCAAACGTTCCGTAAAAAGTTGCCAATTCTGTTATATCCATTTAAAAATAGAAGCTCTAACAAATACTAGAATATTTGGTGTTCGTCTTACAGGCAATAAACATTTATTTAAATTTTAAACTATTATAACTGTCTTGCTATGTACTTTGGGCAGACATCGCATGATCAGGCACCTTTTTCTATTAAAATTTCCAGGTAAACAATATATTTCTCATTGCAGGTTAGTGCTGTATAATTTAATTAAACTGTCGTGAGTGAAGAAGCCCCACCAAATGCTTAAGTATTTTAATAAATTAACATTTTTTGTACCCGTTCTTGTTTTCCCTTTTTTGTAGCTAAAAAACTTCTCGAGACGAGAAGAATAATCATCTCAAAATTGTTTTACTTTTTTGAACATTTTTAAAAATTCGGACACAAATTTTTTTAGCCAATTACAATTACTTTTTTTAATTTTCACTTCAAATGGCGATAGGAAATGCCACTGCTATTTATGACATAATTAGAGCCACAATTTTCTAATATATTCTATTTCTAAGAAGTAACAAGATAGCTGTTGAAGACCATTCCTAGAACATGTAAAATAGGTTTCATTGTAAAATCTAAAAAATCATAGATTTTAATCTTTGAAGTTATAACTTTATATTTAAAAAATGAAAGCTCGACAAAATGTGAGCAAGTAAATAATCGTTCGTACATTTTTTAACTGCCACTACGCATCAATCACGCAGTTTATTATTAAAATTTTCTGTTTTTGTTCTGGTAGATTTTATGCCTGTGTTTTTGTTATGTGTATTGTTTCCACATTTTGATTTACCTACTTTACATTTCTGCAATATTTCCCACATCTAATTTATTCTAATATCACAAGTTTGTCCAAACACCGGTTTTCTGAATGTTAGATCTTTGCAACGTTTTCTATCATTTCAGTTTTAAATCTTGCAAATTTTTATTCTATTCACAATATTAATTAATAAAAACTATCTACGTTATAGCTTTTTCTTCACATATTGTTTAAAAAAATGGTAGACTGACATTTTTCCTTGCGGTTTTGCACACCAATTCATTGACGGTTTATTTCAGTTTCGTTTATCTAATTTTTATGGTCATTTATAGGTAGAGGTACCTAGTACCATAGGCTAATAAATATTTATATTTATTTATATTATATTTATCAGCCTATGCTAGTACCTACCTACTACAGCACACGAGGTCGGATAAACGCAAAACAAAAGACTTTCTTTGGTGCATTTGTAAATGCAAAACCGGATGTACTTAGACTTACCCTTGGATGGCTATGCTATAATTCTATTTTTATATTTTTTTTTTCAGAATTGTGGTTTAGAAGTTCAAGGTTAACTTGAGAGGTACTTTTAATAAATACAGTACACTTTCTTGAGCGAGCAGGTAAAATGAAACTCTTTTTGAAAGTAAGGATCAGAATCAGAAACGAACAGAATCACAATCACCAAATTTTTGGACTCAAAGCCCTGCTTAATATTAAATCATGTACAAAGTTTCATAGCTGTAGGTCAACGGGCTTCTGATATATAAAATAAAAACTAGCTTTTGTGCACCATCTCAGGTAGCTGTAGCTTCTTTAGGAAGCATTTTCGGATTTCTGTTTATATGAACATGAACCTTTTGCCATATTTCTAGAATTTAATGACACCTTTTTGGAAGCACCTTGTATATAACATTGCGACTATTGTGGATCCTAAATTCCTAACGTCTATTGATACAGGGTGTATGAAAAAAGGTCACGGTATACATTAATAAATTAAAGAGCAAAAACTAAGGAAAAATGCAGTCAAATCTAAATAGTTATCCAAAACTTTTATTTCGGAGTTATGAACATTCTGAACACGAAGTTTTAAATTTTCTTTTTATAAGAAACATACAATCTGGGAATAGGTAACTCCACATCTCAAAAAAGATAGTTAGGATTATTACTGGTCACTGAAATGCGGCAGCAATATATACCTGCTTCAATCTGTTTTTAAGGACACAGGCAACGCGTTCTTCAAACAGGGCATTACGCTGAGTTGCACCAACAGGCACCCTGAAGTGTTAAGCGCTACTTAAATTGCTGGAGGGCAATGAAAAAACCAGTGCCATAACCAAACTCTAAACTATACTTTGCACAGCTTGACAAACATCTGGCTGGAGAGCCTCAAGGGTGGCTTTCAAAGCGCTGTGGTCGTTTCTTTAGATAGTTTTGGCACTACCTGTTTAACAGTTCCACATGTCATTGATGTAAAATTTGATTAGAAAATCACAGTAAATTTATGTCAACTTGATGTATTTTAAATTTTAAGTTTAAAACTTTAAACCCTTGAACAGTACTATCAATATCAACAGAAAAACAGAAAATTACTAGATTGTAATTTAGTGTCCGTTTTTCCCGCGGCTCAGGCTACCGTTGCCAAACTGTAATAACAATAAGCAATGATTGCGTATACTGAATTTATAAAATACCGATTAAAAAATTTCGGCTCCAAAAATCGGCTCAAAAACCGGTCAAAAAACGGCCCAAAACACCGGTCCAAATAACCGGTCCAAATAACCGGCTCAAAAAACCGGGCCAAAAACGGGCCAACAAACTGGTTCAAATAACCGGCCCAAAAACCGGTGCAACAAACCGGCCCAAAACACCGGTCCAAGTAACCGGTCCAAAATACCGGCCCAAATAACCGGTCCAAATAGCCGGTCCAAAATACCGGCCCAAATAACCGGTCCAAAACGCCGGCCCAGAAACCGGCCCGAAAAACCGGCTTAAA
>JABXWE010010688.1:0-20239 GCA_014611495.1 Limonius californicus | reverse complement strand
TTTCAAACAACTGTCATACCAACAAAACAAAAAACTGCCATTTGTTTTATAATTTGAAATAAATACAAGTTTAAGTTAAATAGTCATTAAATTGACAATTATAAGAGTTTATGTTACTAGTAGTGAAAAAAAAAGTATATACACCTCGGTAGAAAAGTCTTATAGCTCTCGGGCCTTACATCCCTCGGCGCTACGCGCCTCGGGATCTAAACTTAGCCCTCGGGCTATAATAGTAGACTTTTCTACCTTGGTGTATAATATACTATTATTGTTTTGTTGTTCGTGGTCGCTACTTGTAGGAACTTGATAAGCCTATTATTGCCTGTAATTCTAATACTTAGTATCTTCATTAAGTTAGGTGCCCACGGCAAATTTTAACTAAAACTATTATATAATTTTTTACATACATGACATTTTGAAGTTGTGGAAAATTAAAAAAATCTTTGATTATTAGTTAATAAGTTCAATTATAAACAAAATTTCAGTAGTAGTACAGAAGACAATTATTTCCTTTTCTTTTTGGTACCGTAAAAAGCGAGATTTCATTTTCAGAAGAAAACCAGCCGTTGGCTCCCAAAATCCCAAGACCGGCAAATGCCTTCATGATATACGCGAATGAAAATAGGAAAAGAATGGCGCAATTGTACCCACAGGAATCGAACAAAGAAATTAGTAAGAGATTAGGGATTAGCTGGAAAGCTTTGAACGTCTCCGAGAAAAAAAAGTATTTTGAACTCGCTAAATCTGTTGATGCGGAACACAAAAGGAAATATCCTGGTATGTATTTGTAGGATGCCTTGGATATCCGACAGATTTGTTATGATAGATAGTGCAGACCATTTCTGGAAGAAGCTTTTCTTAATGCACTATTTGACAATTTAATTGTATTGCTACATTTAATAATTGACAAACAAAACTAAAATCTTACATCACAAGGCGTCGTATGATGTACAGAGAATACATTTCATAATAAAGTAATGGTAAAATTACAGACTGTAACCAACAGTATGAAATGAGATGTTTTAAACTATCTTAGTGATAACAAAACTACAATACTCTTGAACGATTTCAGAGAAAAACTATTTGTAGATGTGAATAATATCAACACCCGGTAGAATTTGTCAGACATTATTATAATATATGATGACTTATGAATATAAATATATATTTGCAGATGTATTTAACAATAATTTTATAGCTTAATTGTTCTCTAGTGAATGTATAAAATTTTGCGACGGAATGTAGAATTTTTTGATATATTTTTTATATGTGTTGACTAATTTTCTCTGGATGTACCATGCACGTATTTTCACCATAGATGTATATCGGGTGATTCAAAGGAGAGTATGAGTCTACCATTTCAAAGATAGGTAACCCAAGACTCATACTTCAAGATACTGCGATATAGAAATTTTTAATTGTCAATATTATGAATTAGGGATGGCCGTTAAAATTATACGTGAATACCTAACCTACATGTGACAACAATTCATATTTGACATAATGTATATGTACAGTGCAATCGAAAATGATTGACGTTTTCACTTCATACTGATTATTTCTTGTCCGCTTACTACTTAATGTGACTTGATTAATTCCAGTGGCGTGCAATGATATTTCAGATAGCTCAGTAAAGTTAAAAAATAGTGGCCTGCTAGTAAATGAAAATGTTCGTATAGCATTTTTTACAAAAGTATTTACCTTTACAGACGTTTAAAAACTTTTTTTGTTGTAAATTACAATTTAAGTGCGTAATATTTATATTATAGAAGTAAACCTATAAAAAAATTAATAATATAGTTTTTCCACTACTAGTAGTAGAAGATGCCATTATTTATGTCGTTTTCGGGTTAAGAAGATGAATTTCTCTCCTAGTAGGAGATAATTTTTCATTAGCTCCTACTAGGAGATAAAATAAGTGGTCGCGACTGCCTCCCTGGACTTTCCCATACTGGAAACTGTTCATATCATCTTTATTCAACAGTAGAGTTATTTTCCTCAAAACGGTTGTTCAAGCGCTATCCTAAAACCTTGCCTCGTAACGAATAGACTTACAAGGCTTGTAAGAAGTCCCGCCAAATATCGGCGGTGCCCCTTAATTTCCTTTTAATATGCAACCAGGCATACTTCATTCTCTACTATATACGTGATATTTTGACTGCAAATTGAGTTTGCTGTGATTTTATAACAGACAGACATTTTTTAAAAACCACTTTTTTGGATTCCTAGAGACCCAAAACGGATATTTCAAACAGAACTCGCTATTTAAGTTTATATATAAAAATTCAACGAGGTTTAGTTTTCTTTTTACGGCCGAACAATACCTCATCAGTCGACATTTTTATAAGCTTAGCATATTACAGGGCGGCTGGACTTTGATATACGTTTCCCATAAGGAAGAAATACAGTGCATTGTTGGAATTGTTTTAATTTCTGCTCCGCCCAAAGTGAAAATGCGCATTGCGAAACAAGGTTACGCAAGAAGAAGGACTTATGATTTACAGATTGCTACTGTTATTTTTTATAATATCACAATTACAGTATTAAATTTACAATAATTTTTGATAAATAATTATAACCTTGTTGTTGTTGAATACCTGTTAAAGAGACGATGAATTGTTAGCGCGACAGCGTATGGCATATGGTTTCTGACACCAAAGTGGGCCGCATGGGACGTGCTGGATGAGGGGGAAGCGCGGGCTGTCCGGTACGCTTAGGGCCGTCGCGCGGTCTAACTGAGTCACGATCGCTATTGCTCACCCGGACCGGCTAAAGTTTCTCCCTGGAAATTATATTTTGTAGGGCATAAAAAATCGATTTTTTTATTTTCGCGGGAAAAGATTCTTTGACGCAAACAAATAACAACCGTTAGAATAAAAAAATATTTTTCTAAAAAAGAGGGGGAGGGGGCCGGTGCGCTTACATATATCCACGAGTGTAATATTTCTTTGCATATTCATATGCTCCATTACGTACTGAGCGATTCAGTGAAAACCCCAGCTTCCTATCTTTTTTCGTTTATTAATTAAAGGAGTTTGAAGTTACAAACTTTCAAGCTTCGTAGAGGGCGCCACAGGAAAATTACGGAGTTCTTCAAAAAACATATCGATAGCCCCTTGCGAGGTCTATCGACATATGAAATTTAAAAAAATTCCTTGGAGCAGTTTTTGAGAAATAATTTTTTGAAAATTTCCAAAATTTTGAAAATTCGTAATTTAGGCCCCTTATAATTTTTCAAAAAACTTTTTATATCACCTCATTTTACCCTTCATATACTATTCAGAAAATAAAAATCATTTGAATCGATTTATCCGTTTTCGAGTAATTGGGCGTTAAACTCAAAAATTTCAAAAAATCATAGCGCCCTTCAGTTTAAAGCTAGCGAGTTCGGCAAAAACTAACAGATTTGTCTTATGACCCTCTATCGTTATCCGCGATAAAAGTTTCAAAATTGTAATCACGAAAAAAGTGATACCAAAAAAACATGCGTAACTTCCGCTTCCGGTTTCGGATTTTTTTGAAAAGCTTATTTTTTTGATGAATTTTCGATACACCCCCGCATTCCAAAGCGCATCAAAATCGGACCAATACTTTCGGCTGTAGGAGCGTCACATACGTACATACGTACGTACATACCCACCCACAGACAGACATTTTTTAAAAACCACTTTTTTGGGTTCCTAGAGACCCAAAACGGATATATCCGTTAAAATCTAGGAGAAAACTGTTGTTAGGTTAAATTACAACAACAGAAACAAAGGACATACGAAACGAAAGCAATAAAAATGACAGTTTACAAAATATTGTTAATAAATCGAAATAAATCGAAATAAATCGAGCTAAAGTGCCCTTCAATCATTTTCAATTGTACTGTAGGACGATCTCACGTTCTTTTTAAAAATTACAAACTTAACTGAAAAAGAAAATTTGTTGTTTAATATAAATTACAGAGAAAAGGCGAATGTTTTCTCCATCCTTTTTCAAAATTGTCAAGCACCCGAAATATGTATTAGTAGTTTAAATATACAGGGTGTCCCACGACGTGAGGTCACTACTTCGTGTACGTAATCTTTAGACCAAATATAGTTAAAAATTCTAATAAAGTTATACCCTAAAGTAAACCGCTTACAAAATACAGAGTGTTAAATTATTATTTATTAAATAATTACAATTTCAGAAAAGTCAAAATATTATTTTAGTTTTTGTTTAAAATGGCCACCGTTACTCTCAGATTACACGTCCTTCAAACCGTTGATTCCAATGACGTGATGTCATCTACGTGTAGGAGAGGTGAAACGAAGTCGAAACTAAAGAGTGGTCATTTTCTCTAAATCGACTATTAAAGAAGTTAAAAAAAAACGCAGAGAAACAGATATCGCCAAATTTGTGAGCCTTGCCAAAAACATATATATTTTCTAATTAAAGAAGTTATGGCCGGTTTTAGTTAAATACTGAAGCAGCCGAAACAGTAAATGATATTAAGTGGTATTTGATACAAACTGTCTACGTTACTACGTTTGAAGGACGTGTAGTTGGTAGAGGAGAACAGCACCCCTGGCCCCCATGATCTCCGGACTTAACTTGTTGAGATTATTATTTGTGGGGCCATATGAAAGATATGGTATACCAAACACCACCAGAGACTGTTGAATATCTTAGGAGATTCATTTTTGAGGTAACAAAACTAATTCGGAATAACAAGGATAGGTTACGTAGGGCAATCATATCTCTTTTAAGAAGAGCTAGAATGTGTCTCGAGAACAAGGGTGGCCATTTTGAACAATCTTTATAGTGATTTTTTTATTTGTACTAGCGGTGTTTACGTTATTAAAACTAGCCGAAAAGACTAACCATTAATTTTTATCTGTTACCTACATTCTTATACTAATTACTTAATAACTAGAGTCCATCCAGCGATGTCGTTTAGAGTTTTCTACTCATTTTCACTCGCGCACCATGATCTGATTTTACACAGCCACTACACAAGCTCGAATGGTTTGGTCCTCTTCAGTCTTCGGATTAGGTGTTGGTTGTCCAGCAGTTGAAGAGCTTCTGCGTTCTCGTGAAGGTGAAGTCATACCTTTTGATCTCGTCTTTTACCATTGGAATGTTGAGGTCTCGGTGTAAATTGGAGTTACGTACATACGATGGAGCGTTAATTATGTTTTGTTTTGAAATGTTTGAATAGATTTGACGTTAGTATCGCTGGCGCAGCCCTAGAGTTGAATGCCATACAGCCATACCGGTTTCAGGATCTGATTGTAGATCAGTGATGGCTTGAAAGAGCGAGATCCAGGACGCGGTTTTCCAAGCATCTTTATGCACTTAGGCCACATTTGGCCCATTGTACACCCTGACTAAGAATTTTGCCTATCTAGGGTAATTCCAACTCCAGTAGTGATTTTTAACGTGTCACACATCGCAGTGGCACGGGACCTACGGCTTTACTTCTTATCCGACAGAAGGCGCATTTTCAGATTTTTCCCGGCTAGAAAAATCTCGCCGACCTCAGCCAGGTTCGACCCCGCATGCCTCGGATCTAAAGGCATTGTAGATCAGTAATTTGTTTTGTATTCACAACTTGGAATTTCTACCAAGGATTCAGTAAAGTTTTTTGTATTTCAGATTAAGCTCAGATCTTTTTTATTTATTCTCATAGGGCACACTGGTACCATTGATATCCAAGATCGGAGCGTTAACTAACTTTCTGTTGGTGAAATTAACATGTATAGATTTGAGCTCGTTTAACTTGATCTTCCATTGTTTGGTCCAATCAAGTATTTTGTTGCTAGCTACTTGCAGTTTTCTAGTGGACATATCTTGCTCTTTGTCCATTATGAGGAGTGAAGTGTTGTCTGCAAATGCGGCTACTGTGATCCGTTCTACTGCTGGTATATCACTAGTATATAGCAGGTAAAGGATAGACTCAAGGACACTACCTTGTGGCACGACCGCTCGTATTTTTTTCAGGTCAGAATATTTGTCTTTCAGTTTTATTCTGAAGAGTCTGTATGAGATGTATGATGTTAGTATCTCTACATACTGTTACGGGAGTATGTTGTTTAATTTGTATAACAAACCTTCGTGCCATACTTTGTCGAAGGTCTAGGTAACGTCTAAAAAGACTACAGAGCAGATTTGTTTTCCTTCAAGAGCACGTTCTATTACGTCAGTGATACGATGCACTTGATCGATGGTTGATTGCTTCTGTCTAAAACCGAACTGGAAATCTGGTATATTAGTTTGTTATCTTCTATCAGAGGTCTTAGCCTTTTAAGCAACAAGTTTTCAAATAATTTTGAGACAATAGGCAAGAGGGAATTGGGTCTGTAGGATTTTGCCTCATTCGGTGGTTTACTTGGCTTTGGAAGATTACATCTGCACCTTTTCAGCAGGAAAGAACGTGTTTCAGTCTGAAAGCTGCGTTGAATAGGTGGGTGAGTAAGACTATGCCTTTTCTAGGCAATTGCTTCAGTATTTCGCCGGTGATCATATCGTAACCTGGTGCTTTTTTCGAATTGAGGTTCGTTTTAGTTTCCTCTGCTACTTCTTTTGGGGTGGCTAAGATGATGTTTTCTGAATCTTAGTTGTGGGTTTCAGGCAGTATGTTTTCTGCTTGCGTTTGATTTAGTGTAAAGATGTCAGCTAAATGTTTAGTAAACAGATTAGTTTTTTGCTTACTATCCCTGGCCCATGATCCTATATTTCTTCTGACTGGAGGTATCGATGTAGTAGGTCTTGCTTTCTAGAGTTTTATTATTATTCACGATGGTCTTATCGGCTGGGTCTCTGGATTGTTGTCATCTTCTTCTAGCTCTTCTATTTTCTTTGGCGAGTTCTCTAATCTCCAATAGTGAATTTAAACTAAAATAAAAATAAATATTGGATTTTCTGAAATTGTAATTATTTAATAAATAATAATGTAACACTCTGTATTTTGAAAACAGTTTATTTTGGGGCATAACTTTATTAGAATTTTTAACTATGCTTGCTCTAAAGATTATTTACACGAAGTAGTGACCTCACGCCGTGGGACACCCTGTATTTTTATGTGGTTGAGTAAAAGTTTTGAAATTCTCAATTGAACAGGATGATTTTTGAACGAATTTTAGCTAAAATGATGTATTTTATTTAGAAAGCATATTGAATGTGATATTTTTCAGCCTAACTGATGATAATTTGTTTTATAACAATTTTTAAGTTCCTTTGAGGTAGCGAAAAAAATTCAACATTTTTTGGAAAAACACAAGAATTGGTTTTGTTTACATTTAAACAGAAATCCCGGTTTAGTTGTTCGAATCTGCTATTTCCGTAAACGGTAAAATTTTTACATTTTCCCCAGGGAAAAACGTCTAGTTATAAATTCAAACTCAAGCCTGTTCTAAGTTAAAGAAAAGTCTCGGGAAACCAATTTGCAATCGTTTACGAGAACTGCTAGTACATCTCGTTTTATCTGCCTAGATAGTTGAATTTTCCCGATTCAATAGATCCGTTAAATTAATGCAAATCAATGGAAACCTTTCGGTAGCTGAAGTAAGACGTCATCGCGGTCGAAGTCGTCGAGAGGGGCGCAGGCGTTTTGCAACTTTCCCCCTAAAGATAGCAACTTGAAATGTAGGGCAGTTTTTCACTAGATGTTCCAACTTTGATTCTTCGAAAGCATGGTAGTTGCTTTGAAATTTTGAATTTGGATTTCGTTTAGGGTTAAATTGTTGAATACCCTATTAATCAATCTCTTCTGATTTATTTGCAGCATTCAGGTTTTTGAGGGATTTACGAAACTAAAAAGTATATTCAAATTTGACTTTCAACTTCCTTTTATTTAATTCGTTATGGAAAGAAGCAATTTTAGGCGCTTTAAATGATTTCCTCTGTGTTACGAGCAAAGATTAATCTTGTTTTTCTCTTTTGGAATTGCCGTTTGAAAATTGTACGAGGAAAAGCATAATATCATGTTTTATTCAGAATTGTGTTAGGAAATATAACGCTGATACGTCACGTACGGGTTCGAAAAGCAAATGATGGAGCTATCCTGGCATTTTTTCCCCGGTATTTCTGTGTTTTATATTGACAAGACGTTGACGTCCACGCGAATTTCATGACGACAGGACATGTGCGGATTACAGAATCGACCAGTCCCCGTATCGAGTGCTACCGGATCGCGCTCCGGAAAATTCCTAGTTTGCAGTCCGCTCCGGAGAGCTTTGTTTACGGAGCTTTAGCACTGAAGACGTATGTTTCATTCATAGATTTCAATGTGCCGCTGAATCGAAATGAAACGCGGCCGGCAACAACGTGTTGCACTGAAATTATTATTGGTTTGTTGTCCTTTTGCCGGCTTTACTTTTATTGCAGTTAGGAGAAAGTTTACACGGATCTTTGCGCGGCCCCAGATGACTTTATGGCATATGTTTCGCACTTAAAGCGAAATTGGGGGTTATCTGTTACCTTTAGCTTTGGAAAACTGTGGAAATTGGCACCGCAACGTGAATGATATCGAAGAAAATTTTTTAAATTGTTGAATTAGTTAAGATTAGGTGTTTTCCCCTAATATTTATGCTTTTATATATATTTTTTAATATTTCCAAATGTTTACCTCAAAATTGAAGACAATCTGCATGATGTAGCACAAAGTAAATTGACCTTTTAAATTTAAGTTCCTTTATACAGGGTGTAGCAAATTCAGCACTCTTAATTGGGATCTCGGAAACTGTATTGATTTGTATTCCCGGAAATGATAGAAGGAAGCATACACTGCAAATTTTCTTAATTCATTATTGTATTCGTCAAAATTTTGAAAATGCTTGAGGACGTGTTATTATACGATCGAGATGACAGAAAACAATATAATTACAATTTTAAACTTCTTATTTTATGCATGTTACAAAAATATAAAAATATACAGGTTGTTCTGTCTAAAGTACCCAAGAAGATTCATTTCCGGCCAACGAGAAAATTGTGTAAGACATTGAATGATGCGCTTTTATATGTATAACGAAGATCTACTCTTTATTGTTTTATGTATAAATAAGGAAAATATAAGGAAAGCCGGGCGAAGGGGCTAGAGTTCTACAGTACGATCAACAATATTTAGGTACGATAAATGTTTGTGGTGGAAAACCTATTGCGTATATTTACATAAGCCGCGCAATGTATAACATTTACTGCAATTATCTAATAGCTATGAAAATATAGTTCAGTTATGTTATACTTTAGAACGTAAGATATTTATTTTTCGAATGCCTAACATTCGCAGATGTAAGTTTGAATTGCTTGATAAGCTTAGATGGAAAGCTTAGATGCATTATATACAAGTTTCTTTCAGATCTGTAATAATTAAACTGCCGAGGCTGTCTCAATGGAGGTCTAGCTATAACTACATTGGAGTTTTTACTTCATTTAAAAAAACAGTATTTTAAGAGTTTAGAAACACAAATGGATTAAAAAAATGCATGTACACGTATTATTCTTATGTTTTTTACATAAAGCATGATTCAAAGACATTATACGAGGGTGGTTCACAATTTATTGTCCCTTATATAGAAGCAAATGACTTAGATATTTGAAACAATTTTATTTCTTTAACATAATCCCCTAAAAGGTCAACACACCTAGTATAATGACGATGCAGAGTTTGAATACCTTTAGAAAAAATCACTTTGGCCTGAACTGAAAACAACTCATTCACAGCAGCCATCACCTTTTTATTGTCCGACAAATGAGTTCCCCGAAGATGTTCTTTTAATTTGTGGAACAGGTGAAACTCACTGGAGGCCAGATCTGGCGAATATAGGGGTTGTTCTAAAATTTTAATCCAATATTGTGGACAGCAGCCGTAGAAATACAGCTCTTGTGAGAAGGAGCGTTGTCTTGGTGGAACAGAACGTGTTTCAATTCTCCACACCTTTTTTTGCTTTATAGCCTCACGAACTTTTGGTAAAGTCTTCCGTTATTGTGTGGCCACGTGGTAAATAATACTCCCTCAGAATCCTAAAACACTGTTGACATTATCTTTCCGGCCGATGTAGTCACACGGAACTTTCGTGGGGGCGGGAAATCACGATGCAGCCATTCCATATTCTGGATCAAAGTGATGAACCCAGATCACAAATTTTTCCAAAAATCCATGCAAATCCTTTAATCTCAAATTGCTCGAAGCAGTGAGGAACTGACTCGCTTCTGATCAAGTGACAACATTTTAGGAATCCTTCGTGCGCAAACTTTTCTCAGACCCAATTCCTCTTGCAAAATTTTCTCAACGCTTCCAACCGAAAAGCCACATGTCTCAGCACTATATTTGACCCTAATTCTCGGATCACCATATCATGAACCAAATCAATATTTTCTTGAGTAACAACAGTTTTTGGTGGTCCAGTAATGATACATGTGGACACGACTTCCTTCCTAACTTGAAATCCTGGCACCAATTCTTAATTACTTGATATTATGTGGTAGGATTATCCAACACTTCGGAGATGTCATTATAAATTTCTTGCGGTGATAAGCCCTTCTTAAAAAAGTATATACAATATCACCAGTACCACAGTAATATTAAATGCATAACTTTTATAAACAAGAATATAGGTACCTGCAACTTGGCCTATATTAATGTAAATAAGTGACGTTCAGAGGAAAAAAAAATTCATTTGTCGGTCAATGCCTTTTATGTTAGGGACAATAATTGATGAACCATCCTCGTAAAACGAAATCTGTACAAACAGAACCTGTTGGTATTTTTATTATCTCCGTTACATCCCCTTACTTAATTACATCCATTGAACGATACATTAAATATCGAGCAAGAAGAATCAGCAGAGTCAAAAAACAACTACATAGTTGGCAAATATGCTTATCTTCTATCTACCTTTTGAGTTATTTAAACCTCTGCTGATCTGTGGAGAAGCTTACAAGACTTTGTTTTTCATGTGTTGTATTTTGACATTTTTATGCATCGGAACTGTGTGGTATGCGTATTGTAAATTTGATTTAATTTATCTGACATTTATTTAGATTGAATATTGCTATTTTTTACACGTAGTAGAACTTCTAAATGTAGTGATAGTTAGACCCTCTTGAGTAAGTCGGACAATTAAAGGAAATTGTTTAGATTTCATCGAGGTTTGTCAAGCAATTCTAACCGTATTTTACCAGGTGCGAAAGACTAAACTTATAGGAGGGTCGTAATATCTGCGAGTATTTAGTTATGCGGAATTTATGTTCTAGAAATCTAGACTAACAAATAATTGTGCAACTGCACTGAACTTTGGTAACTGATGTATAAGATGTATTCCCCTTACGAAAATGTATTGATTTTAAAGATGTCTGCAAGCACTTCTGAAATATCCTGAAAAAGTGAAATGTCTTCTTCAAAAATCATCAATAAGTTTTGTATTATTTAATTTATGCAATTATTGTCGATTCTGTGTATTCTTTTCTGTTGTTAATTTGTTTATTTCTAAAGTTTATGTCACTCATAGTTCTTCTAATAAGTTCTCCTCATGTTCTTCGTGGTTTTCCACGGTTTCTTCTTTCTGAAGGTAACCGTGCTATCACTGCTTTCGAAGCCTTTCCTCGTCCATTCGTCTTACTTATCTATACCAAATTAATTGTTTCTGTTGTATATATTCACTTATTGTATCACGCATATTCATGCTTTCTCTTATTCTTTAATATGTTATACGATCTGTATCCCTATATTCTTGCTGATTTTCTTAGTACATCCATTTCTACTACTTTGAATATTCCTTATTTTGAATTTAATAATTTTTTATGCTTCTGCTCTATATGTCACTTTACTCCTCACCAGTGCACTGTAAATGTTCACTTTTCCATTTTATTCTATTTAATATCCTGGCTGCGGTCGTTCGTTTTGTTATTCATTGATTTTATTTAATGTATGGCTTTCTTATCTTTGTGTATTTTTATTCTCATTTGTATTCTTCGCATGGTAGCATTATTTTGTTGTCTTCTAACTGTCAATTATGTGATGATCCTCTAAAACTTGGTTTTGTAGATACGTTTACCCGCATTTTCTGTATTATTCTCCGAATGTTTGTGTCAGGTATTCTATATCTTCTTTATCATGTCCAATTACTGTGTTGCAATATGTATAACATGTTATTATTAATTTTTACCCTCATGCCACGCATTCCTTCTATTTTTTTACAACTCGTTCTATGTAATATATTTTAAATAAAGTAGAGGATTTTCAACCTCTTTGTCTTAAATCTTTTCCACAGTTAATCTTTTTGATAAGTCACACGTTTGATATCGAGTTGTTGTATAGTTTATCGAATGCCTTTTCTATGTATGGTTTATACCAGATTCTTGCAGTACTGGCCACAGTCTGAGATTCACCATTGAATGGTTTTACAAAATCTATGAAGAGCAGGTGTAATTTTCTTCTGATAGTTATTTTTGTCAATTATCTTGTTTATTGCAAAATATGTTGTCTCTAGTTGATTGGCCAATTCCAAACCAATCTTGTCTTCGTCTTCATTGTCTTTGCATTAGTTTTTTAGTGTATCTGATATACCAAATGTTGCTGTTACTGTCACCCCCCTGTATGTTGCACGTTTAATCAATGATTGTAGTGAATGTAATAAACTGCATGATTTAAGTAAAGACACATGTTCTGTTTTCAAAAGCCAATCATTTAGAATATTTTGTCCTATGATGAATTCCCCGTATACTTAACCAAAATGTGACTTTTAATGATTATTTGTATATCGCAACTTTGCACGTACTCTGTAGTAAAATTTGCTTCTAGTTCCCCAAAAATCGAATTTAGCAATCATTATAAAATTAATTTGTGGAGGATCCTGAAGCAACGAAACGTTGTATTATTTAAAATTAGAGTACGATGAAGTGACTTACAGGTTGCCTTAAGAAATTCTCTAAAAATAAGAAGCTATACGTAAGAAATCAAAATCGAAATATTGTACAGGGTGTCAATTTGACAGTGTTGAAAATTTTCATAAACTATCTTCGCAACACGGAGGTAGAATCATTCTGGCAATACAGTAGCAAAAATTTTTGTACCTGATTCGTTTCGGAAAAATGGTAAGGCCCCCAAGATTTCCAGATTTGACGTCATTAGACTATTTTTATGGAGTCACTTAAAATTTGCTGTCTACAAAACTTAGAGTACCGAGCTATTCCGCGACAAACCTTCCAAAATATTCGAAGATAATTTGAGAGTAGGCTTTATCATTACCTAGAGAATAATGGAAAGCATTTTGAACATTAAACCTAATATTTTAAAATTCGAATAAAAATAATTGGTTCTAAACCTTTTAAGTTTTATATCTTAAATTATCAGTAACGAATCGGGTTTTGAATACTACTATTGAATACTATCGAATAGCATTGTATAAAGGCTTTTCAATGAGGTATCACAAGGTGGGTGTTACCATCTGATTTTTTTTTGTTTGGGAAGCTAAAGCCAAAGGGATTAATCGAGGAAGGTATCTTATGAGTGATGATTATTCCCCTGCATGTTATCTCTTTTAGTTTCAGAGAAACCACGTATTGTACGTTTTCAAATTGACACCCTGTATATATTAAACCAACTTCGTGTCTTTTGCGCTTTCTGAGATATCAATAGTGAGGGTTGAATTTGATTCACCTTGCATGATAAATTATTTAAATAATTATGTATCCATGGTTTTTGAACCAAACCGAAAATCCCTTGATATTTGTTCAAATGTTTCTGTTCTGAACCTGTCGTGGCAAAATGTTGAAAAATTGAAAAGCTTTTCTGAAAACTACAGCTAATCAATTACCGGGCTAATGGGATTGATCTTTTAAATTTTTAATTAACTTGCAAAAGCCAATACGTGCGGAGTGTTTTTAGGGATAGTGCATTAATTGTGCAATGATTCATAGAACATAAAGGTGCCAACAGAATTTAATCCAAGAATCGTCGTATTCAAAAGTACTTACTCTGAATCTATTATTCTTTGTGGTGTTAATTTTACCTTCAACTAGAATTTTAATACAGTTAAGATAAAGAATAATATTATTGGTTGTAGATTAATTTCAGAAATTCTATATTACAGTCTTTTGCTGTACGGGGTGTTTTCAATAACTTTCGGTACATGTAGAGCTTATTTATGATAAGAGATGGTGGATAGGTTCAACTTTAGCGTTTTGCGAAATTTTGACCTGAATAAAATGTCATGTACGGCATCAATTATATTTTATGGTTAACTGATTTTGCCGATATTGATCAAGTGTTTATTTGTGTTAAATTACCATATAAAAGTATGTTTATTATAAAGTCGCTAAATTCAAAGTAATAGTTGTTGTTTGTATTATTTAATTATTATTCAGAGGGGCGAAATTTGGAAAAATATCTTGCGGGAACGCATATGTTTGAGAGCTTAAAAAAACACATGTTGATATTGTGCGTAACGAATGAGTGTTGGCCGTGCTTCTATCTCTCGTCGCCCGTTATACATAGTCGGATAGGTACCTATACAAGGAGCACAGATTTCAATGAGAAATCGTTTTTTGTTTATTTTAAATTCACTTTTTTCGTTGTAGATTATTTATAAAAAATAAATTATTATTTTTCTTCGTTGCTTGGTGGTTCTAATCCGGAACTGAGTTCCGTTTCTAAATCTTTTACCGAAGAGTTCCGGCTTACTTTAACTCCTGTCTTTCGTTCAGTAGGGGTCCAAAGTGGCTCAAAATAAGTTAAAATTAGCGTTTCCTATTGTTACTGCAGCTATGATCATATGCGGCCTTTCCGCATATAGCAGTACTAGTATATTACATATCCAAAATCGTATTAAAATCTAAAAATATCGAAAAAATGAGAAGAACTGAACTGATGATTAAAGATTGCCAAAAGCAGTGAAAAAATATGGTTAAATTAACCTACGTTTATGTTGAACTTAATTTAGTGAAATATTTCATCTTATTATAAACTGTCATCTTTTAAGAACATATCTGTATAACTACAATATTGAGAATGTTGTAATTTTTTTAAAATCGGAACGTTCTCAAGAGTCTGTAACCAATCTATCTGGTTGTACACTAAACGCATTGCCTTTTACACAGACTATAATTCAGCGTCCAGGAAGACCGTCCTAAGCCTGAGATCAATTTATGATCCTCGTAATCATTACCAACTTTTGTTTTTCATATATAATATATTTAATGTCTATATATTTCAGAAGTTAATCTGTTAGGATTTAAGCTGTAGCATGATATTTTTCTTTCTGATTGATGTAGAGTGGAATTGATTCATTTTATTTTCGTATAAGACACATTTTCCATGCTCATCACTCTGAACTGGATATACTTTTCATTACATTTAATTTGAAAAAGTTTACGACACTATTGCGCGCTTTGCCGGCCACCACATTTGCTACTTTTCTGCATTTACTTCTATTTTTAGCCTTTTTTAATATCTATCTTTAAATTTTCCAAATTTTGTTGCACTTCTTTTTTTTACTTCGACGTCGGCTTGTCCCTCTTTTCTTTCTCTCTATTTCTGCCAGTCACCCTCGCTTAGGTATTTTGATCTCCATTCTAATCAGGTGTTCTACACCCCTAATTTTCTACGGTTTTACCACTTCTACTATACTCACATGTCTACATACATATTTCTTTTATTTCTTCATTGGACCTTTTTGTCTCATCCACTACCACCGTAGATCTTTCTTAACACTTTTCTTACCCACATTCTCTTCTTCTTCTTCTTTATAATTTCCCCGTTTGCCATTATAGTGTTGGGGCACATTCTCATTTTTTGGTTTTATTTGGTCGTTGTTCATACTTGGCATCCGTATGTCACTATTGGCCTTAATTCGGTTTGGTATGTTTTCACTTTTAGTGCTCTCGACATTTGCCAACTTCAAAGTACCAATCACAGTCTACTTAGTACTTTTTTGATCGTATGGTATATATTTGAGAACTACCACCAATTATATTTGATTGTTAAAAAAGAATTTAATGTTGTCATTTCTTAAATAATACTCCTAGTAAATAATAAAAATAATAGATCGTTATTCTGAGCTGTGTATTAATATTGAATTCCATGATTGTGGTAATTAATGCGGATTACTTATATCCGCGTTTTCCCACTGATTAGTGGATATTAAAAGAAAAGTTAAGTGAGAACTTAGATCTCCAGACTTAAACCCGTCCCATGTATTCCTATGCTTTTAACATGCATTTAAAAAATTTGCAAATTTGGGTGGCCTTGAAATAATCCAAGGTGCGGTTGTCAATATTTCTTGATAAATGTATTTTGATGAATTTGATAATCAATATGAATCAATCAAAATAATACAGTTTGTACGTTAAACTTATTTCATATTTATTTGTTACACATGTGATTTAGAAGATAACATTTTGATCTTCATAAGCCTTTCACGTCCTACTATTGGTCACCCGCTTCTTATCTGCCACGTGCTTCACTTCAGCGCTAACGTAGAATTCAATCCAATCCGGTTGGCAATTGTGGGATCTTAATGCCAGAAATCTTCTCTGGATTTATGCCGTTCGGATTCCACGTTCAACTGTAGGTCCCCTGTGGTCCATCGAAATTTTATCACATTACGGTAAATCAGCGGTCGGCAACCTTTTCGAGGGATCGACGGATCTCATACGACATCTCTAAGGAAAGGGTTTTTTTTTGTATCTTAACCCTTAAGTCGGGAGGTGGTATATTTTTCGATCCATAAAAACTTGAATCCGCTCCTGCTAGAAGCGTATTAGATCCAGGTGACGAGGTTCTGGGTATGTACCCTCCATTCAGCTGGCGTGGTAGCAGTCACTACCCTTCCGGTGAGTACCTGTGAGCCATTGGGGTTGTGGTAGATTATAGTATACAGCACCACAGATTCACTATCATACAATATATGCAAAATTTTCAATTTTTTGCTCATGTTCGTAAATTGCTTCTTGTTAATCGGACTTTTATGTTATGTTACTCAATTTCATATTGTTTTGTTTAAATAAGTCGGTCTTAAAATAAAGAACAATAAAAAGTAAAGTAAACTGGCCTTATAAAGGAAAACGTAAATACGGTAAAGGCCAATTATGAGAGTTCGGCTGACAGTTGCTGGTTACCGACCCCTGCGGTCAATTATCAATGAACAGAAAAAAAAAACAAAAAAGAAACTAAAAGAAGTTACCATATTTTTCGAATACAATAGGCACTAATTGGTGCAGTTTCTGCAAACAAGTACACTATAAAATTTTTGTTTGAATTGCTGTATATATTTTGTTCATAGATAGCAACTGTAATAACCTTGAGCCCCAGACAATAATACTTTTGAAAGGCAAACTTTATTTAAATGAAGAACACAGCCGACTTCAGTAATGGAATAATGTCTGCAATTATCGAAGGTTATATTATTTTTAAATTATTTAAATAGCAAACTTGTGGGGATACGTGTGACATTGGTGTTGCATTCAATAGCGCACGGCTGAAAACACTTATAAAATTAATCGCGGCCAAACACACGCATAACCTAAGAATCTTTCAGAAACAATAAATTATAGATAATGAAATTCTATAATAAGTTTTATAAGCAAATGTTATCAGATATGCGTTTGGCAACGCTGTCCGAACATCTGTGACGGATTTCCGGTTTGATGTTAAACTCTTTAAATATCTGTCAAATATTCAATTCTTTAAATGTAGAAGTAAAAGTTAAAATATGTTATTGGAGATGTAGGTAATTAAATTGTACACTAGTGAAGGAGGCCATTAAGTTGTTAAACGCTTTTGGATTGAAATAAAGTACGAATATATTCTAGACATATTGTACCTCTATAGGAAACCTGCAAAATATTCCCTTTAAGTCCCACAAATCAATTGCCCACCACTGATTTTTCAAACAGTAAATAAATTTATATTTCTACAAGGAAGTGAGAAAAATAAACTGTGACCTACTCCAGCTTCATTTTCTCACTTGCTGCTCGCTACATTTCGGTTAACTATAATTCACTCTGTCTGTCAGTAAGTAAAGAGAACTTGTTAAGGTCTACAGTAAACCATTTATAACATTATTTAGCTATTGAACGAGTTTAAGCACTAAATTTTAGTGAACCAAAACTAGGATTACATAATATTGGTATTGGATCATATGCAAATTGTTGCATAAATCTGAATATTTCTTTCGCCAATCAGCGATTGAGAAATATATAGTACATGGATGTTTATTTTAATTTTGTTTAGTTAAGTTTATCTAAAGCCTTCGGCAACATGTAGAAACTTTAACTGGAATAAATGCAGGTCTTATTTTCTAATTAATCGAAGTCGTTACTTGTTAAAAAATTGACAATTTGAGTTAAACGCTGTTTCATGTAACAATGTTCAAAATGAGCACCACGTCTATCTTGGCAAAACGACAATCGATGAAGAAACCCATTCTTTACATTTTGTAACATTTCCGATGAGATTTGCGCCTAAGTTGCTGTAGATTTTCAATGTTGTCCGGTTTTGTCACATAAACTTTAACTTTGAGATATCTCCATAAAAAGAAATCGAGTGGAGTAGGATCCGGAAATCTTGTCGGCCACTCAATTGGATCTCTTCTTCCAATTCACCTATTTGAGAAAATTACGTCTAAATATTGACGAACGTTCACAGTATAGTGCTGTGGAGCTCCGTCTTGTTAATATCATAGCATTTCGTTGGGTTATTCGGAAATACATCCGCCAAACATGGAACGAGATCTTCTTGAAGAAAAGTAGGATAACTTGCTCCATTAGGATAATCGATCAAGAATGTTGGCTCTAATACTCGATCACCACCAATTATCCCAGCTGACACATTAATTTCTTGTAAGCGCTGAGGATGGGTTTCCGCATCCAATGAAGGTAATCATCAGCTCAGCAACAACAGTTGTGCCGATTAACTTCACCATTTAAAGTGAACGTACATTTGTCTGAAAATAGTACCACTATTAAGGGACCTCGGTGGTCTAGCGCAGCAACGCGTTGCCACTCGAGGTCACACTGAATTGCAGTCGTTCCGCTGTGGTTTCGAATCTCAGCTGGGGCGACCGCATTTCGGTTAGTTAAGTTTAGGGTGCATGCTGCATGAATGGTTAGTGTGTAAGGGACGCCCTCAGCCCCTGAGGTAATGCGAAAGCGGTTCCGGGGGGGGACGGTAGTATGAATGAATGAGAAAAAAAAGTACCACTATCAAAGATATTTGGTTATGTATGATAAAGTTTATCATTCGTTCATATAATTCTATGATCCGGATCATCATCAGTTAATACCTGAATCATCGCATCTTGTAAGGATGTTTCTTTGCAGTTTGAAGTATTTTCAGGACAGTAGTATGACTGTTAACGCTGTCAAGAGCCCGTTACCTGGAGTCACTGGATTATCTTAAAATGTTAACAACGCGTTCAACTTGATAATCGTATCCAATATGGGGTTGACGTTGTCTAGGCACATCTCTGGTATGACCCAACTCCCTGTATCCTGCGTCAATTTTACTAATTGCACCCTGGCTAATAGGTGGTAAAGCTGGATGCTGTTCTCTAAATAATTGGCACTCTTCACCATATCCGATCGTCATTAAAATATCGACACGAAGGGGTTCTGTTAAATAAGGCATTTTGTGAAATAATTTTATAGTGGTTGTAGACTTACAAATATCACATCAAAACTAATAAATTTAGCAGTTAGTTACGATACGATAATAAATTCACACCTGTAGCAACATATTATGCATGAAATCAGGCAAATCTCACCGGAAATGTTACAAAATGTAGGTAAAAATTAATTTTAATCATCGATTGGCTTTTTGCTAAGAAAGTCATGGTGCACATTTTGAACATCTTTTACAGCCAACAGCGTTTAACTTACATTGTACGTTTTATTTTTTTAACAAGTAACCTCTTAGATTAATTAGAAAATAAAACATCCATTGTATTCCTCTTGAAATAAGCTTTCAAACGATGTGTGTCTTGGTATACCCTTATATTTGACAAAAAAAGTTACAGGTGCTTGCACCCCTCTGGGTGAAAATAAACTAAGAACATGATGGCTGAAATGTAGCCGGTGAACAAATAGCATTGACATGTACCTATTAGAAAGTTTTACAGAAATATACAGGGTGTCCTTTAAATACCTTAAAAGCTTCAGGTAGCACTCTTCTGTAAGAAATACAGTCCTCAAAAACACTAACACGAACTTCCTATAGTGCTTAGTTTCCTCACACGAGACACTTAAAGAATATTATACTTGGCAACGTTGACGA
>JABXWE010010687.1:0-20605 GCA_014611495.1 Limonius californicus | reverse complement strand
AAGAGATTCTAAAACGCAAAGTTCAAGTTTATGAAGCGCCGTTTTCGACCAGTTATAACAATAAATATCGTTTTCTTATTCATCAGCATCATCCAAGGCTGTTATAGAGTTGATACGGCATTACACACTACCGGTTATACAACTTTGTGTCGCCAGTCAGGGTGCAAATGGTGTCCCAGGTCACCAAACGCGTATGTAAACATTTTCTCTTATTATAATCTTAAATTAATAATTTGATTTTGCCGCTTCATCTGAATTAAAGTCTCATTTTAATTACCGATTACTACCTATCTTATTTATTTCCCGAATGAAGTTTAGTGGACCTTTTTTTTGATATCATAGAGAAATGCCGATTAATATTTTGTCTACGCGCTTGACCGTGAACGTTTGCTGGGGATTTCCTGCCCTTGAGGGGAGCTCTACGTGTAACGCTATTTCGCGCATTATCTTTGATGCGACGGGGAGAAGCCGACAAGTGGTGGATCGCCAGAAAACCATTCGCTGAACGGTTTACAGGCGCGCGCGCGCGTTTGTTGCAACGTACACACCGTCAGAGCGCGGTTCGGAATGTGGCGCAGTTGCGGGTCTATACCTAACTTTAAATTATTCTAGGACTCTTGCAACGTATTTCGCAATATGATGAAATATTCCAGCTGTTGGGTGTACGCGTTTCGTTCTTTCGTTTTTTCGTGAGTCGACTTAACATCTCCTTGCGACCTGGTTGCTTGCTAATATCTTAGCGCCGAAATCAAATACTGCAGAGGCGGCTTGGGTTTTCGATGGGTGTCCATCGCGTGAATTTTCGTATCGCTGTTATCACCGTGGGGTGAACAGAACCATCGAAGTGTCGGATTTAAAGAAACACGCCGGATTTTTACCCTTGGAAGGCAATTCATTGCGAATTTGCCGATCGCCTTTGGTGGATTATCATCGGACCCCTTTCCTGTCCCTTTGGATGTCCCGTTGCTGCGACAAACAACTTGGAAGTTTGTGCGGCAAAAATATTTCATTCCGGACAGCAAGAACGCCCGAAATTTCCTTTTATCCCGAAAAACGTCTTGGCGATTGCTGGTGCAATCGTGATCCAGTCTTCAGGGGCGTGCCTGCGAATTCCTCCTGCTTCCCGAAGAACGTAGGAGCACCCCATTTGTGCCTCTCTCTGCTCTCCTACCGAACAAAGCTAAGGTAGGACAAATTGTTGATTGTGTTGTGAAAGCTTGTTTCGAGTTTCATTTTATTGGATTAAAATGCTGAACCTTTTTTTTATGCAACGCAAAGCGACCTTCAGTCGCCAGTTGCCATTTTTTCTGTGTTAACTGTAAAGTGTAACTATAAATTGTAATTCTTGTAAACTCGAACGTTACTGGCTGCGCAGATCTGTGTGGTTAGTAAAGTAAATGCCGCAATCCAGGGGCGGGCAGGTCGTTCGCTTTGGACGTTCCAACAATCCTCTGTTTAGTCCATAGTTGCAGTTAAATCGTAGTACGGCCTTTTATTTCTGTGTATTTTTATTTTATTGTGTGTATGAACTTTGTAAGCTTTATATACAGGAGGAGGCACAATAAAGGTGAGTCCGATTCCCGTAAGTTGCTGGCTTCGCGGCCTTCCACGAGAACTGGTAATCTGCTGTGGTTTGGAAGGTGGCGCCCGCTAATTTGGACCTCCTCTGTACACAACTAGGAAGATTTTCGTCCCGTAAGCGTCCCTATGAGACGCCACTGGTTATACCTACACCTCTACTAATATTCTTAATTAGATTGTTTACAGGACAGTAGTACAATAATCAGAACATATGAATTCAAGTAAGTTTTAATAAAACTGCGAAATTCGTTAGTCAAACTACTGGCTGCACACTCATTATTGATGTCCCTAAATAGCTTCACATCAGTGACCGCATGCCACATCCACTCTATAACATCCTTGGTGTGGCTAAGCTGATATGTGTTGTTGTACTCTGCGAGTTATGTGGTACCGCAGGGCATTGTCACTAGATACTCGTGTAAGACTGAGTTGACGTAGAGACCGACATTGCTTTGAACATATTATGCTAGTTCTCAACCGGCTTTGTGATGTGCAATCTGTCAATTGTATTGCGATTTTAAAATAAATTTTAGGGAATTATTGTCTAAAGCCCTTTTAAAAATTGACACTTCTGACATGAACCCAAAATTGTCCTATCATTGAAATTCTACAAATTAAAACATTTTCATTGAAATATTGCGGTGGTTTTCATACCATATAAACTAGAGAGAGAGCTTAAATTAATGCTTAAAAAATACATGGAACTATACCTACTCTACCTATTACAAAATTACACACATTTTTATTTATTTTTATTGCTGGTTTTGTAAATTAGTATCATACTAAGAATGTCACTAATTCTGTATGCACATGTATATCACTACTTTGACCATTTATTTTTTTATAATACGATTTTATGATTTTTGTACTAATTAGGTAAATAAAACAAATTTCTACTACAGATTTTCTAAAAATATGGGAATATACCTGGAAATTGCAAAATACTTTTTTGTGTATACTATCAAGCTATGCTGAGTTTCGCACTTCAAATGCACTGTAGGCAGCATACGGCAACGCATTTCTTATGAAAGAAACCTGTACAGCGTTGGCGGTTTAGGCATACACCCCATAAGCCTTGTGCAGTGGGATAAGGTTGAGTTTTTTTATGTCAGAGGTTCTCAAACGGTTAAATTTTTCATGTATAGTTTATGTATTTTAAATTATTGAAATTATCTAATTCTGTCTATTAAAAATACTGCTCTAATATTATTTAAAAAGGAATTACTAGATGTCGTTGAAACTTTTAAACCAAATTTTAATAAACATAAAGTAGGACCAAACGTTTAGAACTGAATTGTAAAATCCCTACTCAAATGCGATTACCAGTCAGCAGGTAGCATGTAATCTCTGAACAACAGTGTTGGTACTTCTTGGTCTATGGTCAGGGCTGCATTTAACTTTCTTGGCAATGGCAGTAAAATCCAGGAATGCAACTTTTTATTGAAACTGGGTATAATTATAATATATATTATAAAGTGTTATTATAAAAGTATTTAGGCAAGATTAAATTAAAATTACCGGATGACCGACCTTCTATTCCCTGAATATTGTTAAATATTTTAACGTTATAATGAGTGCTGTTGTCCACTAACGATCATGTTACATTTGTTTTGCAATATGAATCATTTGTTTTCGAAAGTATGCTAATTTGGTTATTGTTCTGGGAAAATTCAGTCATAATTTTGACCAGTCGCAGTTACATCATGGTTTTCTGGAGACCTTTCGAAAGCGACGATAATAATCAAATTATGGAAATTGCAAGTACTGATACCGACGAAGACATAGATGTAGTAGTGAAAGTAAAAATATAAATTTAAGTGCAACACGCCAGCATCTTCCCGCTGAAGCGCAACAAATAATTTTAAAGAATTATAAAAACTTAAATCCGAACTCGGGCAGCCAGTATGGCATTGTGTAACGATTTCCGCGCCTAACAGAAGACAACCCGTTTTACGTATATAGGAATTTTAATATTTCGAAGTTCGTTCAGGTCAAGACGACGCTGCGCGGTTTTGAGTTTAAAATATTGGGGGAAAGAGATTCTAAAAGACAGTTTTCCGTAATTATGTCAGCGGGTTAAACGTTGTCAACCTTACCGGACGTTTATTGTGAATGGTGAATTATTTATTGAAATCGTTTGTCGATTGGGAATTAGTTTTCCGCTTTGAGAGTCACTTCACACAGGAGCTTTTCCCATAGTTGAAGGGAAACAAATCTCCATGAATTTATTTTCCAATATAATATTTACTCCGGTAAGAAAAAAATTGGTTTGGTGTTATGCCAGTCCATCAACTGGCAAAATTCGTACAGCGGGACTTCCAGAAATTAAGACGACGCAGTAGAAAAACTCTACATTTATACGTATTGTTCAAATTGATACGCTGTCCTCGCCGAGTAACCTTGTGAGGGATTTTTCCCGAACCGAGTGGACACCTGGGTCTATTGATACAGAGTCTGGTGTACGGTCGAGCTGATTGCTGCTACGTATTGATCAAGGGAAGTGCATTTTTAAAAAACTGTATAACCTTGTCTTGTTTTTTACGATTTCGTTATGTTTATTTAAGAATTAATTTATTAATTGAATGGGGTCAACGAATTGTGTCACTGGGATTTAATTGGGGTTATGTGTACATCTGAAATACCATTGTAATATTCCATATTCCAAGTTTACGTAAATCAGATATACAGGATACTCCAATAGTGGGTTGATATTGCGTTTGTAAGAGTTCACGCCTCGACGGTAGTTTTTGATCGTTGATCACGCACGTATTCGTGACGCGAAGGCTTTCGAAGTTACGGAATGCACTAAACATTTCTAGTTTATGGTTGTGTAGCGCAATACGGTCCTAAAAATTGTTTGAGTGTTGCCAAGTAAATTTTCATTATATCCCGGTAGATTAACGTAAAATTGGGACTTTAACAGAAATTTAGAACTGTGAATGGGTTTTGTGGGTTTATTAAGTAAGCAGAGATTTGGTTGCAACTTGTGTTTTATTTTACGACGAAGTATTTAGATTTAAGTCTACGGAAAGGATAGATATAAATAATATAAAGGTAGGTGATTATTGTTCTTGGGGTTCGACTTCTCATTTACCACCTCGGACGATGCTAGAACATTATAAGTCGGTGGCGCCTATTAATTATTTGTTTGGAACCTACTCCTTCTTCGATTGGATTTCCGGGATACTAGCATCTGTTAATGTGTGATTGTCTACCTAAACAGTGGCGGAGTGATGAGGTTGTTTTTGTAATTCAACCAATTTTTGTATATAGTCAAGATTAAAGGCGTAACAATTGTGCTGCAGAATTGACAAAAGTCCCCTAAAGTGCAGTGAGAAAATTACAAACAAAGGGCGTATTACACATCGTAGGAAAATAACTACTCGGAAATATTCTAGGATTGATGTAGGAATCAGGGAAACCGTAAGAGTTACTATTTATAATTTTTATAAAAAGAAATTAGTTCCCATCGTAAGCTAAATATTTCAAGAAATTAGATCAAAACAAATGTACTTTCCTTACAAAAGTCCAGAAACATTTCGGTGTTTGATAACAGATATGAGATTTAAATATAAAGTTACGGCAATACGCAATGGAAAGCGATGGCTTTGTACGGTTACGGGACAAATACCTTAAGATGATTAATTTATACCGTAAGCAAAATCGATCAATAATTTGGTCAGATGAAACATGATATGATACTGATGACATTATCAGAAAAGGTTAGACTGATAATTCAACAAAAACCGTCACAGATGTTCTTCTAGAGGAAAGCGCAAAATAATTATCCATGCTGGTAGTGAAAATGGTTTCGTTAACAACTGTTTGAAATTATCAGCAAAAAACATTAGTAGTTCCAACGCAGATTACCACCAAGATATGAACGCCGAAATGTTTGAAGATTGGTTTCGCACATTTTTGCTTACGAACATTCTGGTAAACAGCGTGATTGTGATGGATAACGCATCTTACCATTCCAGGCAAATTAAAAAGATACCCAAAGCACAAAAAAAGGTTACATTATACAATTTTTAAATGAGCATAATGTTTTCATTCCTGGCAATGTGAAAACTAAACCAGCTTTGTTAAAACTAATCGAAGAACAGAATTTAAAAAAATCATATTTCGTTGATGAAACTGCCCTGCCTACTTTTGCGAATTTAATCCGATCGAAATGATGTGGAGCACTTTGAAAACAAACGTCAGAAAAAGAAATACTTCTTCCAGGTTAAGCGTCAATGTTCTGGGTCTTATTAGAGATGCTGCTTGTGAAATTGATAAATATAGGAAAAATTGCGTGGAACACATCATTAAGGTTAAACAGAAGTATGCTCCAAAATATGAAATCAAACGTTTAATAATTAATTTAGGAGCTGATTCATCTTCTGATACCGCAGAATATTTAGAATTAAATAAAATGTAGATTTGCGTTTAATAATATTAGAAAAGCGTGTCAAATGTGTATGCTCGTATTATGTAATTTAAAAATAAAGTATTATTTTAAGCATTTCTGGTTGTATAACATATTTATTTATCCATTCACAAATTTACCTGAATACGTTCTTGATCGCCTACCTACAATGACCCTAACACTTGCAGTTTATCTTTAAGTTAACAGCTTAACTACTAAAAGTTTGGTCCAACTATGTATATGATAGAACAGGGGTCTTCAAACTTTTTAGCCTACAGGCCACACTGACTCCTCCACTAAGTCCCAAGGACCAAGACCTAGCTTGCTCATCATACCAACATACTGTAGTTTTGAATTACGCGCAAATTTTAATACTGGGAATAAACGGCGAGCGAGATATCCATGGTGCAGGGCACGGGGGTGAACTCTGCTCCGTTCGCAATTTCGGTTGGTACCTACGGGCAAGTGTCAAGGACATTTCATTGCGGCGGAGATAGCCGATGCGCGTGCTGTGCGTTACGTATTATTACGACTACTTATGCTAAATGTATAGTAATGACATCCTACGGAGAGTAGAGAAGTTAAGTACAGGACGTGGTAAAGCTACAGTAGTTCAGCGCCATCTTGTGGGAAGCGGGTGAATTACGCAAAAACGTCAATTATGCTTGGTTGGTCGAAATATGCAACGCCATCTTGTAGCGAGTAGCAGAGCTAGAGCATGTTCTGGAAAAGTTCTGCTGCGTGATCGCTTGTCTGGAAGATTCGAGTACTTTCGAGTTTTCGAATATGTTCTACGCACCGAGGATGCGTGGTACAAATACGGGAGACAACCGAGAGTTGGACACTTCTAACGTTTGAATTCGGAGCGATAAGTGCGATCTGAAAAGCGAAATATAGTGCGACTATAGTGTGACTACAGTTTCTTAGTGAAAATACAGTGTGTTTAATTGTGAGTGTTTAATTTAATTAAAAGTGTCTTAAACATAAATCCAGTGCATTTTGTTTACATCAGAACAACTGCTCTTAATAGTATTCATTAGCATTATTTTGATTTGAAGTTACGTCCCTTTTGAGTGAATTTGTATAAATATGGAAAAGAAACAAAAGATAGATAGTGAGTGCAGAACATTTAAAGAGCAATGGGGATATCAATATTTCGTGATTGAGTCAAGTACCTAATAGGGCAATGTGTATAATTGGCAATCAAACAATATCAGTCCTCAAAGAATACAATATAAAACGTCATTATGAGACTAAACGTTCTCAGAATTACTCCAAATTTACAGGAAGCCTACAGTAAGAAAAATATGAATCTTTGAAACGCGGGTTGAAATCTCAACAATTGTTGTTTAAGAAAGTAAATACTGAACAAGAAGCAGCAACTCGTGCTAGTTTCCGCGTGGCTCATTCAATAGCGAAACATGGGAAACCATTTACTGACGGCGAATTAATTAAGGATTGCATGATTGCAGCAGCAGAAGAAATGTGTCCAGAAAAAGCTAATTTATTTAAAAACATCAGTTTATCAGCAAACACTGTGGCTCGAAGAATAGATAATATTGCAGATAATATATTAAGTCAATTGTCTGACAAAACGACACTTAGAGTAGTTCTCTTTGGCCCTGGATGAGTCAGCAAATGTTTCAGATACTGCTCAGGTGTTACTTTTTATTCGAGGGATAGATAAAAATTATGAAGTGTATGAAGAACTTCTTGACGTTCATAGCATTCACGGCACGACCACTGGAAAAGATATTTTTAAAGGAGTTGAAAATGCTGTTCAGAAAAATAATCTTCGATGGAAAAACTTGAAGTGTATCACTACTGATGGTGGCAAAAACATGTGTGAAAAAAATAAAAGTGTCGTTGCACCTGTATCAAAGGCCACAGAAAATGATGGTGGTTCAAAACCATTAATCGTACATTGCATCATTCATCAACACTCTTTGTGCGGAAAATGCTTGAATATGTCAGAAGTTTTAAAGCCAGTTATGTCAGTTGTCAAGTATATCAGATCATATGCGCTCAATCATCGTCTTTTCCGCGAGTTTATTGAAGAGATTGGAGAAAATGACTTACCATATTATACTGAAGTACGCTGGCTGAGCTGCGGAAAAGTTTTAACGCGATGTTTTGAGCTCCGAGCAATAATAGAAATTTTCTTGAATGAAAGGAATCGTCCTCTGGCTGAGTTACAAAACAATGAGTGGTTATGAAAGTTATCATTTTATACAAATTTAACTAAACAGATGAATGACCTTAATTTAAAACTACAAGGAGAAAACCAGCTTCTGTCTGATTTATACATTCATATTAAGTCCTTCCAACAAAAAACTGTTTTGTTTCAATCTCAATTGAACAAAAAATGTTTCACGCATTTTAATACATGCCAAACATTCAGTCAGCAAACTGAGATTCCATTTCCGGTACATTTCGTTATTGAAACTTTGGGTGGTTTAAAAATGTAAATCAAATCAAATGGAAATGATTAATTTGCAGGGTAGCGATATTTTTTAAGAAAAATATTTAAAGTCATCATTGCCGGAATTTTATAAGTCTTCCACTCACACAGTTTGATCAGTTGCATAAATTTGCTGGTGGCTTTTTTCCGTTTTCGGCACTACTTATCTGTATGAAAAAACATTTTCCAAAATGAAGTATACAAAAAATATTTACAGATCCAAATTAACTGATGAGCATTTGAAGTAGCTGCTGATAATTTCCACTAGTAAACTTGATCCACAACTGCAAACAATTGTCAGTGGCAAGTTACAGCTACATAAATCTCATTAATCATGATTATAATGTTCAATTTCATTATGTATGTCAGTTATTGTGTTTTTTGATTGGTCATTAAATAAAAACATCTGATTATTATTTTGTATGATTTGAACTATGAACTATGGCGGGCCGGATATCGGGCATGCCCGGCCCGCGTTAGCGGGCCGTAGTTTTGAAACCCCTGTAATAAAAGATATTGCAGAAAAATGTGATATGAAAGTACTTTGGCTATAGCCTTATCACTGCGAGTTAAATCCCATTGAAATGCTGTGAAGCCAAGTGAAAAGATACGTCGCTTTAAGCAACACCACTTTTAAAGACGATGATGTGCACAAATTAATTCAAGAGGTATTTCGCAACGTTACTCCAGATAACTGGGCTAATTATGTATGCCACGTAGAAAAGGTGGAAAATTCTATGTGGGAAATACACAATATGGTGGACAATATTGAACTTATTATTATTATTATTATTATTAATGTGAATGAGGACAGTGATAGTGACTGTGATTACAGCGAACAAGAAAATATATTAATTGTAAAATTTGTAGAAATGCAATAAATCGCTTTTTAAATTCTTGTCATTACAGGCAAGTAAGTGTTTAACCTTCCAGTAGTCGCGTGGTATTTTGAAACATGAGTAGTCGCGGCGGTCTCAGAGACCGCAATTTTTGTACAAAAAATCGAGTGTATGATTTTTAAATTTGGTGACGGTTTAGTCAAGTGGTATCAATAATACGTCAACCATAAAGTTTTGATTACAAAATAGCACTGTTTCAGCTCTGGATTTAAGAAACTATTTTTTTTTATTATTTTCTTTTATTGTGGCCAAAATGGCAAAATTAACATTTGTAAATATTTAATGAAATGAAACATGTCAATCTTAACTATAAATAAAACAAAACAAAAATTAATTATAGCGAAATAATCAAAATAAGGCATTTTGTTGGCACGATTGACAAATCGCCCCCATATGCTCCAAGCACATATGTTTGTTGCAATGGAAGCAGGAAAATCTTGTTTTTCTGTTTTTCTTCCTATCACAGTATGCACATCTTCCCTTTTCTACGTTTTGTGCAAGAATTTCTACTACTTGAGCTGCATTTGGTGCACAAAATTCCTCCAATCTCACTTTAAGGGCTCTGGGAAGGGTAGTCATAACCGCTCGTACTCGTAGATGAGGTAGAATTAATTCATTGGCAAGTTGTCTTAAATAATTTCGCCTCAAAGTGGTGATGTTAGGGTTGTTGGCACTATAAATAACCTGCGAATTGATCCCAGCAATATTCATGATCGCGTAAAAGATAACCATAGGCCACCTTCGAGTATTTCTAGCGCAGTTGTAACTGGCACTCAACTTGTCTACAACGTCAACACCCCCTTTGGTACTGTTGTAAGCTGTAATAATCACAGGCTTTTGTAAATCACCTGTTTCTTCATCAATATCATCATGGTGATGCATTGTAGAAACTACCAACACATTTTTCTTCTTTCTTGGAATGTAAGACACCAGGGTACAATCATTTGTAAATCCGAACATGCTGGTGTGCGCCTGTCGAGCAACTGGTTTTGAAAACTCTAATGGTACTTCGCGCTTATTTTTCCTGATAGTTCCTATTACTGTTAGTTTGTGGTCAATAAGCAATTTTTTGATAAGTGGCAAAGATGTGAACCAGTTGTCCATTGTTATGTTACGCCCAGAACCAAAAATACGCAGACATAATCTTGGAACCACATCATGCGGACTATTTGATACTTTATAGGGCCCTTCGGGCTGTAATCCTACGTATACTTCCATCTTGCTGGTGTAGAACATTTTAGCGTCACAAAGTGCAAATATTTTCAAACCGTACTTACTGGGTTTAGAGGGTATATACTGACGAAAGCTGCACTTCCCTCTAAACCCTACAAGCATCTCGTCAATAGTAACGTATTCGGAATGGTGGTAGCCATTTTGGCAATTGGTGTCAAAGAGGTCAAAAATAACGCGTATAGCAGCTAACTTATCCGTGGATCTTCGCTCTAAGCGACTGTCTTTTTCATCAAATCTCAAACAGCGAAGTAGGAATCTAAAACGTTGTAACGACATTGTAAGTCGAAATATTTCGACACCAGACCCATCTGTTTTCCATAAATCTTCAGAATTTAAACGATTAGCGTGGTAAATTCCCGCCATGTACAGTAATCCCAACAAAGCGCGTATTTCTACAATGTTAGTTGGGAGGGCATCTCTACTGCGCACAAAATTTTCGGCTACCATTTCGATATATGCATTAGTGCACCTCACAATTATATTAACAATTTCGTCATTGATAAAATATTCCCATATTTCTAGGGGATTTTTTAAGGCCCTTGTTGCTAACGAAGCACCAGGTAACAGTTTGATAATATTCTCTTTTCTAATTTTCATTGCTCTCGGTTTTGGTGCGTGTTTCTTCCAGCGGGTTCCATCTTTCCCGAAGAATGATAAAGAATTGCTTTTCTTCTCATCTGTTTCGTCAACATCCGAAATGTCTTGTTCAGATTCGCTGTCTTCAAATTGTTGTTCTTCGTGGTCTGACTCATCTTCTTCCGCTTCATCGTCATACACAATGTTATCATCTTCCTCCATCACTTCTTCCAACATCTTCCTGAGACGCTCTTGCTCCTTTTCATAAAAAGCCATAGCTAAAATATGTAATAACAGTACTTTTCTGACAGAAGATGCTTCCACGTAAATAAAAAATACCTTGTATTGAATATTTTGATAATAAAAAACAAAGCTACGTCAGTAGTCACCGCGGTCTCACAGACCGCAAAGCCTCGTAATTCTTTGCAAACACACACTACAGCACTCAAACGCTCACTACCACTTGGCATGCACGAATTATGAAGATACGTAAAGGGGGGGTTCGCCCCGCATCCCACTTTTTCGGCAAAACAAAAATAAATGCATGTGCGGTCTTTGAGACCGCGCGCGACTACTGGAAGGTTAATGCTGCAAAAAAAATAAAAAATCCTTCTTGAACTAAGCTGGTTAGGTCCCAGATAATGGGAATTACTGGTAAGTCTGACATTGTCCTATATGTCCTTAAATATTGCTATCTGTCGTAAATTTCACAACACCTACAGTGCATCTCAAGTGTGAAACGATCAATAGCACATACATAACATCTCTATGCTACGGTAAGAGTATGGAATTAATGAATGTGACAAGGCAAACTCTGTTGACTTTCTCTGTTCTAGTCATCAGTTGCCTATGGTTTGCTTGTCACACTCATTAGTTCTCAATGTTGCCCCTAAAAATGGAACAACTATATAAAGGTTTAATTGGAACTAATTTCAAGGTCTGATTTAAAGACAACTATAATTAATATTATTAATTATATACATACACAAATCTGAATAACTATTCCTTCTGGAAAAATCAATGCCTTTTGCGGTTTGAAGAATTGTATCGCGAATAGTTTCTTCTGCTTTCCCACTGATGTTACTCTTTACTTTATCTCCCTTTGCCAGTGAATCTGCATGCAACAACATAAGAAACAAAACGTAGTAAAAAAATAAAACTAAAAAATAAATTAACAGAAGAGTGTCAAATGCCTAAAAAGTGTTACTTCTACAACTAACACCAACACTTTATTTCCCATCACCCAAAAATAGATAATTGTCTCAAATTCTAATAACTAAATTTAAAAATTAAACCTAAGGGAAAGTTACCCAAAACTGTAAAGATGGACAGAATAGGTATTAGTCAGAGACTTTGTTTGCATAACTATTGTATATTACTATGAAGCGCCATTTAAGCCAGTTTAAGAAAATAAGTATTTTTATAATTTTTTGCATAAATTTCCAATGAAAAATATAAAACGTGAAAATCTTAAAATATGTCACCTGCATTGGAAAAGCAAAAATTATTTCTGACTCCTAGGGTTCAAGAGGTGGCGCTGATTCATGCATTAATTCAATTTCAATCAAGGTCTAGTGGAAATGTTATATAACACACGGACTACTCCATAAAGAAAATTACTTTATCGTTACCGTACAAACCTGCACAATTTTCTTTGAAATAGTAATACATATCACTTATTAGTCATTACCAAATTTTGTACAAATATTTTTAAAACATTTTATATTGCTACTAAAAACATTTGCTTTCTTAACTGGTTCAAACGGCGCTCTAGAAATACAACTTACTAAATAAATATTTTGCTGGTTTAATTTTGCTACAATGTGTTTCTATTAATTAATATAAAAAACAACTAAAAAAAAGCCCAACACCACGTATATAATCTTAATGCAGCAGGAACTAAAGTATTCCTAATAAAAAAAATTGAGAATGACTATCCGTCTTACCAGTAATAACAGCTTTGGACCAATCTCTGCCTTGCTTGTTTGGTTGTTGTTCCCTCAGAGGCGTTTTGGTTTGAGTGATGCTGGACATGGCATCGCTCCATTCAGAAGATGTGCGCAAGGGTGACCCTGGGGAGAAACTTGCCGAGGTTATGACAGCTGGAGGACTTGAAGGCGTTTTAATATCAGATGTAAAGGAATTGAGTGATGACGTGGAGCTGCTTCTTGATGTACTACTCAATCCTAGAATAATAAAAAAAGGTACAAACAAAATTATGCAAGAGGGAGTGCTATGGCTATGGATATATATATATATATATATATATACCGAGAATCGAGAAACATCCAAGAAACTGAATTCTCGTGATGACACCCAAAGACTACCATCCGTTTGGAAAGCGGTTCTCGGCAAAAAAACAAACACACAACAGAAACCAGCAAGCAAACACAAATCCATTTCAACAAAATCAGAACGTTCCAGCCACAGCCGGTCCCATCACACGCAACCGAGCCCGAAATCAACAAAGCACAACCGCGCCGAACGGTCAAGAAGTATATATAGCCCCAGCGGAAACAAACGTCAACAGTGGTATTATAAGAAGCACCAGCAAAAAGTTATTCGACAAGAAGATGGCAAATGTGACTTTGCCGAAACGTCGTCAAGACAACCACCCCGGTCGGTCCCAGGACCAAGAAGTTGCTACGCGGAAGAATTCCTGGAAGCCAATCACAGCATACAACACCCGCGGAAATCTCAAGACCAACACACATATATATATATATAATGTCGTGTACGGACAGCAGCGTACTTTTCTAACTCAACTTAAACTTCTGTTTCATATAATCACTTAATCTTGTTAATCTCAGTTACTGGGTCGCTCATAAATTATAGTTCCACACCTTCGTAGTTCGCCGTCATTACATCTATATGCATTCCAAATAAAAGATTACCAGTTTCTTTAAACTCCAACTTTTAATAGTTTAGTAGATACCATCAACGTAAACATATTCCATTCTAAACTTAACACTGTTATAACTTAATTTTGAATTTACTTATCAAGCCTGGATTCCTGTGAACAGTTTTTCACGTCCGCAGCTTTTACATTTTTATTTTTTTACCCCAAGTATTTACTCATTCCCCTGACAACCCTCATGTCTGGCCAATCGAAACACTTCAACGATCTCATTTGATATACGCCTACGTCTTTTTAAAAACTGAATGTACATCCTTGATCATATACTCCTATGTGCCAAACATTGTACTCCAAACCAACTAAAGTTAACACAAAGATATCGTAGAGAAGGAAAATACAAGGCTAACCAAAATATCATGACAATATATATCATCAAATTAATTTATTGACGTTTGGTGGTTATATTAGTTTGCCATAAATAAATATAATTTGAAGTTAAAATGACGAATATTTATAGGTCATTCCAGAACATACGATTCTGATGATTTGGAAATAACTACTGGAGGTCATACTTAACTTAAATTTTCACACTAGCAACCTCTAAATGTTATACATTGTAAAAATAACACCAAAGCATATTGCTATGTTACCAAAATAGCGGTATAGACAACCTTAGTGTATGTAAAGTATTGTTAGTTTAATGAATACTGTTAGGTGGCTGGCGAGTCGAGGGATACCAAGTAAGGGTATTTATTCCAACGTAGGTGTTGGACGAATGAAAAGAACCCTGGAGCTCGATTGGCCAAACACTGGGTTGTTGGGGGAGAAAAAAAGAGAATGTTTTAGTTTTGTAAATAAAAATGTAAATCTGCGGAGGTGAAAATTATTCACAGTAATCCGAGCTAATCTTTAAATTCAAAATTAAATATAAAAAATGATAAGATTGGATTGGAATGAGTTTGGAATAATTGTAACCGTATAAAAGTAATAAAAAGTGGACGATAAATGTACTGGTAATCTTTCATTTGGGACGTAATCAGAGTCAAAGACAGCAAACTACGAAGAAGTGGAAATATAATAAATGAGCGACCCAGCAATTGAGATAAACTATCATGAGAGCTAGCCGGATGCAAGGTGAAGTAATTTTAAGTAACTGAAGTTAAGGTTGAATTAGAAGTGTACGTTGCTGTCCGTACATAGCAATATGTTATTGAGAATTATGTTAAAATTAAACAATTTTACTGTGTTTTAATTTATGATTTATTAATCTGCTATAGTTATTGATTAAACTGCGATATTTATGTTTGCAATAAAATGTATTTTTATTGTAAAGCCAACAAAAATGATTTTATTTTGCTACCACAAAAAAAAACGTCTTTGGAAATTATTTCTTTACTAATTTATTTCCAATATATACGAGACTTATTCGGAAACTAAGAGCCGTTTAAATATTCCCGCCGCATGAAGGGCGTGGTCACTTTGGTCCATTGTGGGGGTGCTTTAGTGGTAGATGAGCTAGTCACACGTCACTTTACCGTGGTTCTTTTATTGTCTTCAGTTAGACAATAAAGCGCTCAAATGAACACTACGGTTGAAAATCCCGCCAGTATGAAGTGCATGCTGCGATTTGTTTTCTCCATGAAATAAAAAACGAAAACGCTACCTAAATTTTCGGTCAAATATGCAAGATGTAGGTACAGTCCAATTATCATGAGTAAAGGAAAATCCAGACATTGATGTAGGAATTTCAGAGATCACCGAACAAACGTGCACGATGAGGAACGAAGTTGGAGATGGTTTGTTGTCAACGACGATCTTGTGAACAAGAAAATTCGTAAAAAACGGTGTTTCACAATTTGGTATGAAATTAGCACGAACAGGCTACAGTACCACAAACTTTGTGCGAGGTCGGTGCCAATGATGTTCACAAAAACCAGCAAATGGCCTTCCTGCATCGCCGCGAAACGGATGGCAATGAATACCTAAATCACATTGTGATTGGCGACGAGCCTTACGTTTCATACACAAATGCACCAAAACACCAAGAATCAATGCAATGGAAACATGCGAGTTCTCTCAAAAGCAGAAAGTTTAAGCACCCCGTTTTTGGGACAGAAAATGCGTTTTGTTGAATGCTTTCCTGGAACGTGGAACTACAACTTATGCAAACGTGTATGATGAGACTGTAATAAAGAAGAAGAGAAATTCAGGACAAACAACGAGAATTTCTGACTTCTGGAGTCGTGTTTTTATATAACGCTCGACCGCACGCATCAGTTCGCACTCTGAAACTCGTTCAGCAATTCCATAGGGAAATTCTTAACCATTTCCCAAATAGTCGCGACTTAGCGCCAAGTGAATGTCACCTCGTCCTCCATCTGAATCTCAAAACGACGGTACAAAATTGGTTTTCATTGCAGGCGGCAACATTTTATGACGAAGATATACAAAAACATGTACTAGATTTAGATTTCTCTATGGAAAGACCAAGAACACTGCATAAATTTACAGTCAAATATGCGAGGTTTATGTTCCAGGCGTGAGTGAAGGAGGGGTCAACCACTGGTATAAGAATTTCAGAGACGGCCGAACAAACATGCACGATGAGGAACGAAAGTGGAGCCATTCTGTTGCCAACGACGATCTTGTGGAAAAAGTGAAGCAGAAAATTCGTGAAGATCGGCGTTTCACGAAATTATCACGAACAGGGCATAAACCGTAAAGTTTGTGAAGGGTGGGTGCCAAAGATGTCGACGGATGTTCACAAAAACCAGCGAATTGCCTCTGCACTGACTTATCTGTATCGGTACGAAAGTGATGGCGATGAGTAACTGAATCACATTCCGAATGGCGACGAGACTTGGATTTCGTACACAAATGTTGAAACCTAGGAACAATCTACGCAGTGGAGCATGCAAGTTCTCCGACATCCAGAAAGTTAAAAAAAACGATCTAGAACCGAAAACTTACGGCTACTGTTTTTGGGACAGGAAAGTGGGATTGCTGGTTAATTGCTTGGAACCTGGTACCACAATTAATGCACATTTGTAGTGGAACCTAAAGAAAGCTGAAAAGGGTGATTCAGGACAAAAGGCGAGGACTACTGACCTCTGGAGTCTTTTTTTGCACGATAACGCCCGACCGCACGCGGTACCTCATTGAACAATTCAATTAGGAAATTTTTAACCATCTCTATACCGTGCCGACTTCTGCATCTTAAAAATTGTTTAAGATACTGCAACCGTTTTCTCGGCGAAGACGATATAAAATTGGTTTTCGTTTTCTATGACGAAGGTATAGAAAAACTTGTACCACTATACTATGATAAGTGTTAAGTTAAATTCGAAAGGTAACTAACTAATTAAATAGATAAAAAAGATTTAAGCAGAATACATTTTTTCAACTTTACATACTCGTTTTACGGCCAATCGGACCTTCATTTCTCAATAACCCTAGTAAATCGCTACTGGATCGCCCAATCTCTATAAAAACTTTATGTGGTTGTTCATCGATTACGAAACAACATTAAATGTAAAAGGATGCCACGGCGGGAAGGTGTAACGTCACAGTCCTTTGAAACGTGGCCCTTATTTGTTGTTTCTCTTGTGGAGGCTTATAACCGGGCATAAGAGCGAACAAAATGCTAGGTTAGGTTTTGGAAAATTTTTAAGCTAATACTGGTCGGTTCCCGTTTGCGCTGAACATATGTTTGATGGTGTTTACTGACATGTATTAAACAACATGTAATCAAAAAGTTTTTAAGTTAGGGAGTGCTATAAACATTTTTTGCATGCATGAGATTGAACTATAAACAATTTAAGAGCTGTCAAATTAAAATAATTTATATTCACCTGTCAAAATCTGTTTAATCTAGTTTTTGTAATTTGTTTAGTATTTAAAATAGCACAAGGTACTGTCGGTACGTAACATGACATCTACGGCATGCCTTGTAGCACTCACAGCCAACCCTAATTTGAAAACTTGTTGGCCGCTCGTTATGCGACATTTTTATGTTATGGATCCAAATTTCTAGAGGAAGAGTTCTGAGCATTAAAAAGGCAACGAAATACAAGATCTGTCAACTCAGAAAACAGGCTATCAATCACGCGAGCACCATAGCATTGTGAGTTAGTATACATCGACAACTATCCAAAGAATGCAGAAAGGACTATGACGTCACGCAATGCTGATTTTTAAAGATGGAAATTCTAATGATTTAAGTTAAAATTAAAGAAAAGGATATCAACACCATTATGGCTTCTTAAAAAACTTTGTAAACTTTAATATCATATGCTGATTGAAAAATTGATTTTTAAATATGTGCTGCGACACTACCTACGCCTTAAGAGTTACAATGGCTGTTATGAAAGTCATAAAATTATATTATACACTTACCAGTTTTTACGACAGGCTTTCCAGCATTTTCAATGCTCTCAATCAGCGATTTCACAGACTGGCGACTGCTCTGACGATTCAAGGCCACCTTTTGCCTTCGGGAAGCCATGTCATCGTTTGGAAAACTGTTGGGGCGTAAACTCACCGTTTCAGTTGCTACTGTAAAAATAAGGAAAACATATCAACCCTTGTATTATATGGCGTAAACGTTGTAATAAAACTTCCCTAAAATATTTAGCCGGTGCTAAGGATTCTAATATTAATTCATGATTGATTGATTAATAAGGAAACTTTTATTACCACGCTTATCCGCAATATGAGGACACAATAAACACAGCAAAACAATTGCATTTAAAACATATTCAATATAACATTATTATAAAGCAGAACCACAATGAACTAGTAAAACTAGAAAGCAGGCAACAAAAATAATACAAAACTCATAAACAGTCCTAAATCCTACCCCTTGCTTCAACAAAAAGCACATGAAATTCGTATTACATTAAAAATTACCTTTCAAATGTCAAACAGGAAAGGTTGAAATCCCACTAATCACTGTTACTTACTGCAGGATGTATACTGATAAAAAGGTATTTATTGCTTGGTGTACTGTGCATAATCAACAATGCAGAAAATGCCATTAAAGAAAGGCACTTAAAATGAAATGTTTAAGTTCTAGGTTGAATCATGCATTAAAATGCAGTATGAAATCACCCACTGCCAACATAATGTCGATAATTTTGGTTTAATATGAATTATTTGTATTAAAATGTCTTATTTCAATGCCTAACGTTTTTTTAATAAAACTGTAACATAAATATGTAATCAAATATATCTTACATAAAATTCGCGATTTAGAAAAGATATTTTATGAAATTAAATAAACAGAATCATAACAATTGTAGGTCGTTCAACAACAATAACACAACAGCTACACATATTATTACAAATTTGTTAGTTTGAATAGTCAGAAAGGTTCATCAGACCTGACCAGCATTTTCTAATTTTTACAAAAATCTAAGGTCGATATTTTTTCCTTTCCATCACGTGTCTATATTTTTTCTGAAAAGTTCTAAAGGTTACGATTATTTTTAATTGATAATTACAACATTTTAAGAGAGTGATACGGAGCTACGTCACTAATGTTCAAGAGAGATTCATCAGACCTAGCCAGCATTTTCTAATTCTTACAAAAATCTAAGGTCGATATTTTTTCCTTTCCGTCACGTGTTAAATTTTTTCTGAAAAGTTCTAAAGGTTACGATTATTTTTTATGGATAGAATTACATAACTTTAAAAGAGTGATACGGAGCTAAGTCACTAATGTTCAAGAGAGATTCATCAGTCCTGGCCAGCATTTTCTAATTCTTACAAAAATCTAAGGTCGATATTTTTTCCTTTCCATCACGTGTTTATATTTTTTCTGAAAAGTTCTAAAGGTTGTGGTTATTTTTAATTGACAGAATTACAACATTTTAAGAGAGTGATACGGAGCTACGTCTCTAATGTTCAAGAGAGATTCATCAGTCCTGGCCAGCATTTTCTAATTCTTACAAAAATCTAAGGTCGATATTTTTTCCTTTCCATCACGTGTTTATATTTTTTCTGAAAAGTTCTAAAGGTTACGATTATTTTTAATTGATAATTACAACATTTTAAGAGAGCGATACGAAGCTACGTCACTAATGTTCAAGAGAGATTCATCAGATCTAGCCAGCATTTTCTAATTCTTACAAAAATTTAAGGCCCGTTTTTTTCCTTTCCGTCACATGTAAATTTTTTCTGAAAAGTTCTAAAGGTTGTGGTTATTTTTAATTGACAGAATTACAACATTTTAAGAGAGTGATACGGAGCTACGTCTCTAATGTTCAAGAGAGATTCATCAGTCCTGGCCAGCATTTTCTAATTCTTACAAAAATCTAAGGTCGATATTTTTTCCTTTCCATCATGTGTTTATATTTTTTCTGAAAAGTTCTAAAGGTTGTGGTTATTTTTAATTGACAGAATTACAACATTTTAAGAGAGTGATACGGAGCTACGTCACTAATGTTCAAGAGAGATTCATCAGACCTAGCCAGCATTTTCTAATTCTTACAAAAATTTAAGGCCCGTTTTTTTCCTTTCCGTCACATGTTAAATTTTTTCTGAAAAGTTCTAAAGGTTGTGGTTATTTTTAATTGACAGAATTACAA
>JABXWE010010686.1:0-33836 GCA_014611495.1 Limonius californicus | reverse complement strand
GCTCTCGCGCTCACTCAACATGATTTAAGTAATATGAAACATACGTAATATTTAGTCAAAGTAATCTCCATTTATTTTAACACGCTTATTGCCACGTTCTAAAAAATATTGAAAACAGTCGCCATGCCATGCGGTGGCTACTTTTTTTTTCGTAATATCTTCTGCCTCCTGCAATTCTTTTCCTGTCTTGGACATCATTGCCGGAAAAAGCATATAAAAAATTTCCGTATGAAATTAGAGGCCGAAAGAGAAATTAGTTACTAAAAGAAACCTAGGTTTGCTCTCTCTTTCCCTCTCCACCTTCTTTTCCGCTTCCAACCCCCTTTCCCTATCAGGCATTACTGCCGCTCGCCCTCCTTTTACCCTTTCGCTCTCACGCTCTCTCAGCATGATTTAATTAATATGAAATATACGTGACATTTATTTAAAGTAGTCTCCATTTATTTTACCACACTTACCACAACGCTCTAAAGAATATTGAAAACAGTCGCCAAAGGCGTTCGAAGGAACTGCTTTTAATGCAGTGGTTACATTTTATCTTAATATCTTCTACGTTATGAACGTTATTTTCCTTCGAGAACAATTTTTACCTTAGAAGAGAGACAAGTACATGGTAAATAGGGTGGGTGATTGATCTCAACAACGCTTTATTTCATGAGAACTGGCTTTACAATCAGCGCAAATTGAACCAAATGCCTTTTTCTCGCAATTGCGGTTGCACACGAAAAATGCGCTGCAACGCTTCAATGTAGAATTCACTATTTCACTTTTAGGTCTTGGTGATGGATCGTACTGAAATACCCATCACTCAGTTTGTATTGTCACGACGAAGTTTGAAGCAAGTCTGTGCAGGATACAATTCATCTTTGTTTTTGCTTATTCATAAGACTTTATGAGCCGAACATTGCACAGATCATCCTCTTTCTCAAATCTTCATGTAACGTTCATCTTTGTTCACGTTCAACGCATCTACCACCATTCAAAGGGTCATTCGGCGATCTTTTGCCATATTTCACGAACTCTTGGAATCGAACCTGCCTTTCGAAAGATCAACCGACGCCCGTTATAGCGTCCTCTTGAACATCCTTACGTCCACATTTGAAATGTTTAAACCTTTAAAACCCACTGGTATGACTGAAAGTGATCACCGTTTACAATTTATAACATTTTATTAGTTTCTGTTGGAGTTTTCCCTAATTTACACTAACATTTAATGAGCATTCGTTGTTCCATGATGACTGACAGAAACACAACCTGCGCAGGAAACAGCTGCAGCTATCTTTGCTTGACCACCATCTATTGGTAAAACTGTACTTTATTTTTGGTTTAATTTCAATTAATTTGTCATACCTGGTAAACGTATAAACAAAGAAAAGTTTTTGCCACTTTTCATTATAACAAATCTGTCGATGTCATATCCAAGAGTAAACTATTATGCAGGACTACCATTTGCTATTTTGCTTGACCGACCAGCTTCGTTTCTTGTAATTTTGATACTGTAGAATTATTGATTCGGCAATCATAAATATTTTTGTAGTTAACATCTATTTTGTCAATATGGTCAACTTTTATTGTGCTAATATTAAACTCCACACCTGGCTTTAAAACAAATTGTGACATTTTTGTGTAAAATTAAAATAGTTGTTTTGATTTTTCTAAATTTATTATCGTTTTGATTATGTGCTGTGGTCGACAATAACAACTCCCATTCCCAAGATTTCCACATCGGATGCAATGCAAATGCGCGGGTTTGATTACAAAAATGGGCGTAATTTTTATAATTTAACGTGTTGTAAATGTTTAAAAAGTCCGCAGTAGCGGATAAAATTACGTGATTGCTGGCGGCGGTGTATATGTAATTTGGTTTAAATAAAGATTGCGAGTTTAAGATAGCCAGACTCTTGCATTGATATCTACGTAAAATATCACTATATGATTATTACCGCGTTCAGGGATGTATTATGGCAATTACACATTTTTGAGATTTCGTTTTTATAAGCCTATGGCTACACGGCTACCGTGCATTCTGTGATTAATAATTATATATTGAGATATACAAGCTAGGGCATTTATTATGCTTTTCGTGTTTTGTTTCAAAGCTTAGTCATTATATTAACATTCAGGCTGCGTTGCTATTAGTCCAGTAAATTATCAGTATGCATCGATATGTACTACTACCTGAGGACTCTAGTCTGAATGCAAATATCTACCAACCATCTAATGTTAGCCATATATATCTGCTATTTTTGAATAAAATATCGTTTAATGTATAGAAGGTAATATTAATTATAGCCTTTTCTTCAATACTTATTATTACTGGACTTCTACATTGAAATGCGATTAAAACGTTATCATTCATCTTGTTCTTGCAAATTGTAACTCCCACTGTTATATAATTGGAATACGTATAGACATATAGTAGTGAAAGTATCTGCAGAGCGTTAAAAAATCAAATTCCGGTTGCCTTTGGAACAAAAACCACACGTCGTTGATTAGACCATAAATCCGGAAGCCACCATCAGTAAGCAGGTTATCTCTACAATTGGCAACTGTATAATCAACGACAGAAGAGTTTCTTCCATAGACAACCGTAATTAATTTTTGTTTTTATCGCTCCGTATAACAATGATATAATTACTTGTAGCATACTTAGTTTGTTTTGATTCTAATACATTAAATTAATTATTGGCACTTCTTAGAAGCTGTTGTGCAAATTAAAAATGCCATTTCTTGTAAAACTAGCTTTGTCAGTAAATAAGACTTCACTAACAAAGTTTGCGTCTTCCGCAACTCTTGTCAGTGCATTTGGCAAAACACCAGACGTGCAGCACAATCAGACACAATAAGAGCCTGTACATTTTGAATATGGTATGGGTAAAATTGCTCCTCACGTAACATTTTCCAAATTAGGGAAGCATTAATATTTGTTTCGGCAGAAAGTCTTGTAGTAGTAGTACCTAGATTTTCTTCAATCCTTAAAATGTAAAATTCCGCTTCAAGAGTAGGAACTGATTTAGGCCGACCACCACCGCCGTTTCTTGATTTAAATGCGCCAACCTCTGACAAACGTTGATGCAAATTTGTAAAACAATTGTCCCGCGGAAGTGCCCGGTTCGGAAATGCTTTAGCATACGAGCGACGTTCTTCATAAGAATTACCATTGGCCTTACCATACATGAAATACATATCTGCCATTTCCGCGTTGGTATACATATTCCAACAACAACAATAACAATATTAACACTTGCAGAAACTCAAACAAATGTTGTTTTATCCACTTCTATAGCAGACGTGATAAATAGGATTCTGCACTCCTAGGCTGCGTAAATAATTTGGCTGTTTCTCGAAAACGGTTGATTATCGAACCCATGCTTATTACGACTTTTTAGTTTGTATTGATGAGATCTATAAGTGGGTGAAATATATGAAGGTATTTTTTAAACACCCTGTATACAAAAATGTGGTCTTTAAACATATTCGATTTGAAAGTGAAAGAACCTATAAATGATTCTGTAAACGTGTCTCGATATCTTCCAAACGGTTGCTGCGGTTTTCATAGGAGTCGTCGTCTCCTTGTTTCTGTTTTCATTATCCTAACGGTAGTAACAGTATGTTTTTCGGATTAAAATGGTGTAATCAGTCGCTTTATTAGGCAAGAGAATCAAATTGCAAAGTTTATTTCGAACATGGATACTAAGTATGGATATTTATTTTGAAAGACTATTTTCGATCCGAAGAGTGTGCCAAAACTGATGATTGGCAGTACTGACACTGTTCTTGCTTCAATCAGTATCAGAGCAAGTCTCCAACGAACTAATCCGTTATGAGATTTTCAGTCGGCATCTATATTCTATTCTACAACGGTATCACGAAAGACGCAGCGTCCGTAAAACAAAGTACAAGCGCAGGGCATCTGTGCGTCTTCTTCCAAATCTCTCGCTGGCATGGCTTCATTTACGTAGTCACGGCGTCCTCTTTTCCGTTTATTTAGGCGGAATCCACCTTTGTATTTTCCTTGGCCACCGTACTTCGTCCATCCTGTTTACATGCCCGAACCATGCTAACGCTTGCAAAAGCGTCAACAATACTGTACATGGTTTAATGAAAACTTCAACAATGATGATGTTTTAGTTTTTAGTAAAGAAGCTTTAAAATCGAAATTCAAACAGAAGAGATCCCAAGCAAATTACGGCACAGCTAAAAAATTGCAAATTAACTCTTGGTTTAGAAATGTTTCGTACAGAATCTTTTGTTGTAGATATTTTTTATATATCCCTTATATTTGTTTTCCGTTAGGATAGTGAAAACAGACACAAGGAGACAAGACAATAAAAATGATAGTTAGCAGACAAAATGCGCATTGCTCATACCCAGTCCGTGATCTTGCTTCCATGTACCATAGCATATATATTGCTCACGGGGTGTGCATTGAAATCTTTCGGTTCCTACTATGGTTGCACGACTTTTTAACTGTTTAACAGAAGCAGTTCTGTGGTTCTGGTTTTGCAAGGTCCGTTTGTGAATGTCTTGCTATGGATTAATCATGGTCTGTTGATCAAGTAAGTTTTATGTTGGTTGCATTTCCTGGTACTCTCAATGCAGGTTCAGGACCGTAATATGGCCTTGTCTTGCAAGTTCATCCAATTTTTCGTTTCCTTCGATCCCGCAGTGATCAGCAACCCAGAGCAGTTTCACAGTGTTCTGCCCTGAAAAACGGAGACATACCTACCAACGTATTGTTGATAATAATGGAACTAAATGGAGGCCACGTGATCAATCAGTTTTGATCGCACTGTAGTTGTGCTGGTAATAATTTTGAATCTGCAATAGACTTAAAATTATTTTTTTTGACACCATCACTCTCCTTTGCCATGTGTTTTCCCTCAGCGCTAAGGTGGTGCAACAGGGTTACCATAGAAGCTTTAGGTATTTGACCCCACTGTTGCCAGAGCCGGATTTGAGAATTGGGTATTGTGGGTTGCAGTATAAGAAAGTTTCAAATAAGCATTTCCGAAAAACTGTCACAAAACCTGATAACGACAACAGAATTGTTGCTAACGGGTTCTTGAAAATATACTTTGGAGTCTTATCGGGAGTTTTAACCGATTTAATAGTAGAAAGTCTAACTTTACCATGTGGAATAAATGACACAGTTCTGTATTTTCAACATATAATCGTCTATATTTATCTTCATCTCATGGCATAATATCCACTCCACTCTGTCATATATACTTAAGAAACGGGAGAAAACACACTCGAAACGTTGCAATATTCTACATCCGAATTCCTGATCAGATTCAATATACTTCCCTGCTATAACTTTAACTAATCGGTTATGTTGTTTTGAGCTACTGTTAATTATAATTAGTGTGTAAGAAAGAAGAAAAAACGCATAGTTTTGAAGGCTTCTAACTAGGAATTTATACATACTTCCGTTTTTACTTTAGACAAAGTGAGATGATAGATGAAATGCAACAATATCCCTTATCTGAATGAAATACTCGTGATCTGATTCGGTATGCATCACCAACATTACCTCACCTAATCAGTTCCGTTGTTTTGAGCTGATTTCCTCTGATTTAATTACGAATTTATACAGGCAACGGTTGTTTTTTTTTTTATTAAATGTTGTGTGGATTCTATAATTCTTGTCTTTTGATCATTTAATACCCAAGTTAAATAGATTTCTACATACATGTTTATTAATAAAATCGACATACAGGGTTACAACAGTAGATGCATGTTTTCAAAATTAGAAGTTATTTTTCACATGTTATCTACAGTTTGGGCACTTTGTAACATTGAAATTTTTAAATGGTTTGCTTTCATGGAAATGGAATTAGTGAGAGAGAAACGAGGGCAACATTTTTTCAGAATTGTTTTTGTCCTAACATTTTAAATAAAATTTGGGTCTTGGGAAAGAATATAGAAGCAGAAATAATACATCTGCTAGGTAGGTCATTCAGAACAACGAATAGAAAATTTCTTTAAGAAATGTTCAAATCTTGTGGTCTTGTACGGTATGACCTAACTGCAAAACCGTGATTTGCTAAATTATTCATAAGACAATGAACATGGAATAATCGTGAACAGTATACACCGTTCTAGCAAAACAATGACGATGTAAATTTGTGAAAAACCTACATCATTTTCGTGAATAAGAAATAATACATACGACTGAAATTAAACGTACGTGACCACGAACGCTTGTATTATTGGATTTGATCGGATCTACAGGGAGGTCGCATGAAATTTCCATTTTTGCACTTTCCCGAGAACGAAAGCTACTCGAAAGATGTCTCCTAAATTTCGTTTCTTACAGCCACTTCTGAAATATTAACTGTTAACAAGACCTCTCAAATTTGCTCCGATTCTTCAAATATTTTGCTTTAAACGAGTGCAAACAAGGGTGATTGTGTATACGCGAAAATCTTATAAAAGATAGATCATGTCTGCGTTGTGGTTCTCCGCGGCATGTGAGGCTCGCTCTGGAATGTTGAAGTCGTTGATCGCTTTAAACTGAATTTATAAACGATGTGATATATTATTGAAGGGCTGTAATTTCAGTATTCCTCCACAGCGCCGCATAAATAAGTTATTACGAATAAGCACAGGTTTCTTTGAAGATTTATTCGTTATTATTACAGATTTGATTAAATGAAGGAGCAAATGAAATATTTAAACCCATGCCGGATAAAATAATAATCAAGTGGACTACAATTACCCCAATTATTAACTAGACGCATGTTGAAGGTATGCTTGTAAAAATTATTTATAAGAAAGCCCCACTTTTACCACTGGTTAAAGTTTGAGGGTATTAATATGTAATGCGAAGACGGACGAAACCGTTAGAATAATACACGAAAGAGATACCTATTCCGGGCTCGTTTTTTGCACCTTTTGTGATTTGGAAACTACAAAAGAGAAATTTTAGTATGTTTAAAGATTTCCTTCCGATGGCGTGTCATATATTAGTATAAATAACTTCACTTTATTTAACTGGCAATAATTATTAGAATTTCCAAATCAAGAAAAATGTAAAATTGAATATTTGTTTATTTTTAGGCTTCGTACAGGGATCCAATCTAAATTGTATTGGAATAAATGGAAATCTAGTCTCGCATGCCGTCGCATTGTGATTAGTTAATAATACTTTCCAGGTATGCAAATTTCTAAATAAAATGATTTCCCCCATTACTAGATACCAATGTTTGGTAGATATTATCTCGATTTAAACTGGTAAGAATTAAATTTTGTAGGTATTTATTACTGGGTTTAAATCAACTTTTATGGTAGAAGTTATAATTGAGAGAAATCTGTCCAAATTGTTGTGTATCTAATAGTTCTTTGTATTTGACTATTAATTATTATTATTTTGTTTATGGTTATTGTTGTTTCTTCTTTTTGGTAGCTGACTTTTCCTGATTGCCGATCATTTTTACTAGATGTTTTTCGTACATTACTACCAGTAATCTATTATGGTTATATGTGACACTATAACAGCTTTAAAATTTTTACTAATTAATTGTATTTTCTTGATTCTAACGAATATTTTCTGATTGTTGCCAACTTTTAAAACAGTTTATGAAGGACCTAACCTAAGTATAAGTTTTGTGATAACTATTTGCCTTGTTATCCTGGCAGGAGTCTATTATGATTTTCTTTTGAATTATTAGAAGCATCAAAATTGCATTGAATGGGTTGATTCGAATCAACTTCTGTGAAGTTTTTCTGAATTACGACGTCCTGGTAAAACAATTCTGAAGGACCTACCTTGAGTAGGAACTAATTTTAAGGTGCACGTTTTCCTAGCTTTGCTGGCTATAGTCTGTTATAATTTGTTGAACTTGGAGGGGCTATACAGTTGTACACATTGTTTGGCTTTGATTTGAATCACCTTCTGCGACTTTTTCCCGAATTCTAACGTTCTGTTAAAACAATTCTGAATACCTAACTTAAGTATGAACTTATTTTAAAAGTTTTCCGAGCTTTATTGGCTATAGTCTGTTATACATTTTTGTTGAACTGGAAGAGGCTTATACATTTTTGTTGAACTGGAAGAGGCTACACAGTTGTACACATTGTTTGCCGTTGATTTGAATCAACTTCTGTGACTTTTTCCCGAATTCCAACGTTCTGTTAAAACAATTTTGAATACCTAACTTAAGTATGAACTTATTTTAAAAGTTTTCCGAGCTTTATTGGCTATAGTCTGTTGTACATTTTTGTTGAACTGGAAGGGGCTACACAGTTGTACACATGTTTGCCGTTGATTTGAATCAACTTCTGCGACTATTTCCCGAATTCTAACGTTCTGTTAAAACAATTCTGAATACCTAACTTAAGTATGAACTTAATTATTTTAAAAGTTTTCCGGGCTTTAGTGGCTATAGTCTGTTGTAATTTTTTGTTGATCTGGAAGAGGCTACAAAGTTGCACACATTGTTTGGCGTTGATTTAAATCAACTTCTGCGACTTTTTCCCGAATTCCAACGTTCTGTTAAAACAATTCTGAATACCTAACTTAAATATGAACTTATTTTAAAAGTTTTCCGAGCTTTAGTGGCTATAGTCTGTTGTAATTTTTTGTTGATCTGGAAGAGGCTACAAAGTTGCACACATTGTTTGGCGTTGATTTGAATCAACTTCTGCGACTTTTTCCCGAATTCCAACGTTCTATTAAAACAATTCTGAATACCTAACTTAAGTATGAACTTACTTTAAGGTGCAAGTTTTCCGAGCTTTACCGGCTATAGTCTGTTATAATTTTTTGTTGAACTGGAAGGGGCTATACAGTAGCACACATTGATTGGCGTTGATTTGAATCAACTTTGCGATTTTTTCCGGAATTCCAGCGTCCTGTTAAATCAATTCTGAATACCTAATTTGAGTATGAACTACTTTTAAGGTGCAAGTTTTCCTAGCTTTATTGGCAATAGTCCATTATTTATTGTATAATTTTTATCTTGAACTAGAACAACTTTCATACTTGTGCTAATTGTTAGGAGTTGATTCTAGTGGACGATTGATATAGTTTCTTGATTTTGTAACAGATTTTAACGCGATTCTCACAGATCTGTCCTAAGTATGAACCAGTTGTCAGTAGATCTATTTTTTATTTTATTGACAAGAGTCTATTATGACTTTCTTTTGGCGTACAACAGGTTGAGAACATTTTACTAATTGTTGTGGTTGATTCTAATAATAATAATACTATAACAAGAAATTTTCGCCTCTAACGACTGTCATGATGTTAGTATGAAATTCAAGAAGACCGACTATTAAAGTGCCCGCTGCTAGTACCAAGCGCCATGTTGACACAGACCTTTCTTTCGTATGCCTGCGTAACGCGTTTCAGATACCACATACATAGTGGACCTACAACTTAACGTGGACTCCGAACCAAAGGAAGTGTAAACACTTCTACTACTGAGAAGATTTACTGGGGAGAATACCTCGCTGGTTTGCCATTGTCTTGTGAGGGAAACCGGCTGATAAAAATCCAATGTTCCGGCACTGAGAATTGAACCCCAAATCTTCAGCGTAGAAGTCTAAAGCGCTAACCTCTAGAGCACGACATTCGCAGACTCTTTTAATTCTTTTGAGTTTATGAGCTTAAAGTTTAAAACACATTTGCGAAATCCGAGCATAATTATGAATGTGCGCGAACACCGTTTTGCTAATTTTGTTAACTGAACTATTCTGATAATCTATTAAACTTTTATTATCCTTTATTAGGGTCGAATTTAACAACAATGCGTAAACTTTCGTGGGAAATTTTAGGGCCCTAACCTACTTCTGTACTAATTTGTTGCTAGCTGTAGTATTTGTATGGTAATTACATTATTAATATGTCTTAACTGATTTTTTGTAGCAAATTTGTATGATTTTCCTCGTGGTGTTTGTGATTTCCTGTTTTTTAGGACACATTTCAGACCTAACTACAAAACATTGCTTCGTAGCTACTTTTACTATTTTTCCAAAAACAAACGATTATGACTGCATATTGAACAATTATAATTCATATTTTAATGATTTTAACTACAGAACTATGGTTTGCTGCAAATAACGCTATTAACAAATAATTGTTTCAATTTTTTATACCTATTTACGACTTGACTTTAACAAGCTTCTCTGAATTTCTCTTGATTTCGTGTTACTTTTCTTATTTTATTGACGCAAAAGTGATATGAGAATTTCTTGTTGTTCTTGTTTTAATTATTCATAATCTTATGTGACCTAACATAGGTACTTCTATGGATTTCCTTTGGTCTTATTTCTAAGTAATTCTAAAAGTGCTGATATTTACTGCAAGAAACCATTATGACTATTTCTTGAATTGCATAAAATATTCGAATCTTTCGGGATTTTTATGACTTGATTTGAAGGTACAGTTGTCAATCTTTTTTATTTTTTGGGGTCGTATTGCGGAAACGATAATCTAACTATTTGCTAGGTATACTTTTTTTTTATAATTTCTTGCCCTGTAGTACAGATTTGGGAAATGTTTTGAAGGGATATCTAAATCTCCCTGTTTAAAGTAGTGTGGCGCACTAATCCGGAGGTACCGTAGGTTGTAGGTACTCTCCGAGGTACCAGGATAGCAGCGTGTGAGCGTAGATTTGGCATTATACTATTATGACTGTTGTTGTAACTATAGCAGGTTTTTACTTTGTGTCTACATTTTATTGTTGAGGCCTGAATCCATCCAGGCATCTATTTATAGATTATGTTTTTTTTTTATTTTATTGACAATAATGAATTACAACTTTGTATGGCACAGATCAGAGTCCATTTTCAATACATAATCTAAAAGTTGTAACAATATCGGAGTTAAAATTTCGCTGTATGATTTACGAAGCTTTCTTTTGGAGAAAGAAAATAAATGAAATTAGTTTCCCATGTCTGAAACAGAAATGCAGTGTGTGGTTGAAACTCAGTTTCGTGTCAATTACCAATCTCAGTTCAAGAATCTGCATTATTATTGCATATAAAACTGATTAGCATACGGATAATATCCGTCTTTAGCAGCCAAATGCTGAACGCAAATCGCTACATACAAGTTCGTGTTCCGATCCAGCGAGGAGTAAACAAGCATTTCTTTTATTAAATTACTGTCAGACCGAGTTAGAGAGTGCAGTCTGGTAAAATGCCTTAGAGCATTTTGTGGCTAGATCGTGTAAATCGAATTACTGTTTGTTTTCTTAGCGCTATGTATAATACCATTAGTACCTTCAAACTCATTATGCGTAAACTCAACTTACAAACATGTCTTCTTAAAAATCCCATTAATAATACAATGATTTTCTACTTTGGGGTATTATGAAGAAAGAAGTTGGACGTATTAGAATTGGAAATATTACACTTCATGGGAGTACCTTGGTTTGTTAGCTTTCAAAACCTAATAAACAGCTAGATGATGTCATTTCATACACGCCATATACCTAAATATACTAAACAATCGCAAATATAAGTAAATATTGACGTGAAGATTATTCATTGTAAAACTGTTGACTTTACGAGTGACTTGTAAACGCCTTTCTAGTTATAAGTATTGAAGAGTGGAGATTCGTATCATTATATTAAAGAATATTTAGTGAAAGCATTTAAAAACCACTGTAAGTATTTATTCTCTGAAATCAGTATCAATACTAAAAAGTTATTTTCCGCATTCTATTCAGAAAAATTATTTGATAGTTGTCCCCATGGAAATGCCCTTGCTTAAAATGCACTTTGCAGCCACCTTAGATGTAAGAATTTGTATAAATCTAATTTTTCGTAGAGTATACAGAAAAGGGGAGAACTGGGAGCTAGGGGTTAGCGCTCTAGACTTCCACGCTGAAGGTTTGGGGTTTAATACCTCGTACTTCGAACTTCGAACAGCAAAGCATTCTCTCTAGTAAATCTTCTCTGGAATAGGTCGTGGGCTGTAGGTCATCGCGTTAGACTTCAACGACGAAGATCTGGAGTTCAATTCCTCGTAATTAACGGCCGTTCTCCTTCGAAAGGCAATGGCAAACCAGTGAAGTATTCTACCTAGTAAATGTTCTCTGGCGTAGACATGTTTACACTTCCCATGGTTCGGAGCCCGCATTAAACTGTAGGTCCTCTATGCCTCTGCACTTCAAAAACCTAACACAGGCATAGGAAAGAAGGTTGATACCTTCCGGCAGTGAGAAAACATTCGAGAAATTCAGACACGTTGTGCTGATACAGTGATACATCTTGCATGGGTATTCCATTTCCATAAATTGTGCTTTTCGCTACCTAAATACAAAGTGATTTTTTAAAAAGTCAATTGCAGCAAGCCTAGAAAAAAACGCTATTCCGTCTGCAGTCAGCTGTAATGAACTTTGAATGACATTTACCTGTATGTCAAACTGTGTGACAGTTCAGGTAGTTAAAAATTTTGGCCCAACAAAATGTGAAAATGAACAAGTATTTAGTTGCAACTGATTTGTAATTTATTAAGGTAAGTAAATTACAGGGTTTTCGTCAAGATTTCTTTTACAGCAAGTGTTCGAAATGTCCACGCCCTTGCTCTATAGGTACACAATCTGAAGCTTCTTTATTTAATTATTGGCAGCTATGCTGTTACAATTTTCATATTGTCAGATTCTAAAGCTTAATATAGACGGGACAATCCCTAGGCTACAGCAATTGACATTTTAAAAAATCACTTTGTACTGAAAATGTATAGATAATATCATTCTTCGTATTCTATTAAGAAAAATGAATATCATTCTCGTAAGTATTTACTTCCACTGTAGAAACAGTGAAAATTTGGGTGTTCGATCAGAAATACCTGTAAAAGGAATACAACAGGATAAAAAATACAGGGTGTTTTATTACAAAAAGCAGGGGGAGATATAGTTCACAAAATATATAAGGCTTTCTATTACTAAAAACATTGGATATATTCGAAAACGAAACATTCTTCTGTCGGGTATGTATCTAAAATTTCCACACAGTGTAGCTGACGTCTTTTTAGAGAAATTTCAAAAATAATGCGTAGACGTAGCCAACGGGTTCACTTGCTTATTTATTGATACAATTAGAAAACAACGTTTGTACGTGTGTCGGTAAATAAAATTATGAGATTGAATATTATAACCAAGAGGAAAATTCTGTTACATTACGTGATAGCAAAGATCAAAAGTAGCTGTGGATAAGAAGCCATAGGATAAAATTCAAACTGCAGTTCCTAGTATTAATCATTAGCGTTGAATTCTCCGAAACCACGGCGTAATATGCCTATAGGTTGTTTTCCAGATTTCCCTTTAGATTTATACACGTGCAGGGATCTATAATTTAAATTCTAGAAACTGCAATTGCTTTTTTAAATTTACATTGTAGTTACAACTTCAACAATCAGCGGTGGGTTTTTAGAATCATAAAATAAAATCTGATATTTACATTTTTTATTATTATTAATAGTGACAATTAAATTGTTAATGTCGGATACGGATTTCTGTTAACATTAAGCACAATTTGTAGAAAATTTGTGTTTATTACAAGCTTTGGAACCTAACCTTTGAATTTTAATCGATTTTTATGGCTAGTTTTAAACAACTAATTGTTAACTACTATGTTTAGTATCACTAGAATTACGAGGTGGTCGTACGTTAGAGGTCAGCGTGTTAAACTTCTACGTTGGAGGTAGGGGTTCAATTCCCAGTACTGGAATATCGGATTTTTAACGGCCGAGGTATTCTGCCTGGTAAAGCTTTTCTGGCTTAGAAGTGTTTACACTTCTCTTAGTTCCACTTAGTTCGGAGCCCCCGTTAAGCTGTAGGTCCTTTATATCTGCGGTACTTTAAAACACGCAATACGGGTATATGAGAGACGATCGCTACGTCTCTTAAGAGATAAAACAGTGAAGAAGAAGAAGCTATTACTTATCTTACTTATTTAGATCCAGAATACTTATGTATTTACCCAATGACGTAGGATGCCAAATATATAAAATGCATTAATTGGGAATAAGGGTATTGAATTCTTAATTTTGATACTTTGGACATTAAAAACAGTAACATGGTTAAAGGCAAAGTGTAGGTACAAGTTCCGCTATCTAATCTAAAATACATGCAGTTTGGAAGCAATATTATCTGTTGCAGAGACTTTGCTTTGGGAAAACTATTAAACAGCAGGATAAGAAACCGTCTTGCATTATTAAACAGTATTACCCGTAGTGAGTTTTCTTCTGCTGGAGCTGCAGATGTTACTTGAAGGGTTTTATTTTACTGTAGTGTAGGACAAAACACTTTGAAAGAGTTAATATTTAATGCGCGAAATTATATTCGATCGTCTCTTTCTTGGGCTGAAGCATCTGAAGTGCCCTTTCTAGCTTATGCGCGGAACGGAGGAGGTTTTTCATCCGGCGCAAAGCGGAAGACAATTTTAATTTTCTGTCTACAATAAGAATTTATAATAAAAGTGAGATGTTTGTGTAGAAAGATTAACAATTGCATGCCTGAATAAAAGACGAGAGCAAATAGGACAAGTGGATAATTTCTTTGGCAAATGCTGCATCCGTTGAATAAAACATTGAAGGGCTAGAATGCGAATAAAGTGAGTTAGCATAGACATGGTTAGATCACGAAACGTCGTTTATATTTAAATTTTTACCCCGCGTAATGGATAGTTAGTCCAGAAAGATATGATTTGCCAGTAGCTGCCTAGTTAGGTATGTATTTATGTATATATTTGCCGAGAGAGTCGAAATGCACGACCGGCGGCCATCTTGAATTGATTTCCAATCGATATGTCATTATATTAATTCCGATAAATAACGAATGAACGCTTACCTACCTCTGCCATTACCGGCAGTCGTGATTCCGCATTCTACTTATTTGTGAATTTTAAAAAATGACAGTTCACATTATCCGCCTCTTTTAGTTCCACTTTTACATATTCATGAGTCGCAGGCCTAAAAGTCTCACAAACTACTCCTCTACAACCCTTTATGACTTCTGATTTTACTTTAGTGACACTAATTTGACGTTTAGAAAGCTTTACGTTTCGAAACAAACTTAATTTTTAAATTTTTGTCATACATACACCGAACCACTTTATGCATCGACTTTAATAGCTTGTTCTAGGAAAATTTCAACAGCAGGTTGGAACCTTTCCAATATTATATTTTACTAGACAAACAAGTTTTTCAAAAATATTATAGGGTTAATAAATAATTTTAAAGACACACCTACTGTACATACTAATTTAGTTCTGGTTAACGTTTGAAAAAATAAATTATACAAATAAATATATTCATCCAAACTAATAGTATCATGTTCTTCCTATCTCTTACATATAAAAAAAGAGAAACATGTAAAACGTAACAATTGAACCCACAGCAACAGATATTTACGTTTGTTTATATTATAACATAAATTTAATTGATTGTGATTTAAATTCACTACACTGTACAGACTAAGGTGTTAGATAACAAGGTTATACATTTCATATACTATATCTACTAAGATATATTGAATTAGTAAAAATTAAGCTTATAACTAAAAACATTATAATTTTTCAATATTGAATATAAGAAGCTTCTGGTAATTTTGATTATTTTTTGTTTCTTGTTGTGATCCATTGATTGTCGCAGGTTCAAATCTAGAGTAGCTGAGCTGAATTCATAAATAAAACAACAGAGTTTTCTAAACATTTTTAGTCGTAAATACCAACTGCAGACAGAGCAAGTAATCTACTCCTGGTATTTAACTGTTCAGGCTAGGCAACTGCAGACTTCTGGTATTTAACTGTTCAGGCTATGCAACTGCAGGAACCATTAGCCGGGATAGTATGTTGATCTCAAGTAAAAAGACTCTCCTTTTGTGAGAGTTAAATATAGATTTAATTACTCAATTAAAACAAAGCAAAGAGAAGAGACAGGCAAAGGCACAGATGGATTTCTACAGGTGCAGCCCAGTTGTTTCAAACCGCAACCAGCAGAGGAAGGTGCGTACGCAGCTGAGATACCCTCAAAGCGCTGGGCAAAGTACGGGATTAAGGAAACCTGCAGCTGCAGCTGAGATACCTCAAAGCGCAATCAGTAGGAGAAGGTCCGTAAACAGCTAAGATACCTCAAAGCGTTGGACAAGGTAAAGCCTTAAGGAATCCTGCAGCTGAAGGTGAGATACCTCGAAGAGCAATCAGCAAGAGAAGGCCCGTAAGTAGGTGATATATCTCAACGCGTTGGGTAAGATAAAGGATAAGGAATCGGGAAAGGACGGTTGGATCAAAAGTAATTTAATGACAATTACTTGTGCTTTAATGGATCAATTAGTTGGTGTTGGGTGGTCAAAACATACTGCACGTGCATCTAAATTTTAGAAACAAAATTAATTTTATGACCTTATTAATTCTGAAACTAATAATTTTTCGTTTAAAATAATTAAATTTGGTAGAAATGTGAGCGACCAGACTAAACATTTAATAAGTACAATATATGTACCTCACATATTTGAAGGACATACGCCGAAAAAAGAATATTTTAAATATAAATTATAAATTACAATTACCAATACTCCCAGGGCAGACTCCTTATTTTGAAAGAAACGCATGCAAACACCTGAAATATCTGAAGGACAGCTGCTGAAGAAAGAATATTTTAAATATGGAATTATAAATTACAATTACCAATACGTAGATATTTCCAAATTGCAACCATTGTATATGAAAGCTGATCCTTAATTTAGCTGGTTCAAATTAAAATAAGAACATGCGGAAATATAAATCACTAAGGACATTATATATTTCTCCATTGCTATGCATAAGAACATTTAGTATTTATTCTATATTTATTGTAGATTTAAAATCTTTACCAAGGATTTTTTGCAGTATGTACTCACTTGGTTGTAAAAAATATGTATAACTAAGTATATAATATTGTTTAAATGATGTATACTCATACTAATTTTACTATGTTCAAAATTCGGAACGATACTTTCCCTTAATACCACAGCTGGCAAGATTGTTATACTCGTATATATTCTCTGAAGCTTTCGCGGTTTCTCGAACTGTCAATATTACAATACTTTCGACTTAGACCTCGTCGGCATTTGGGAACTACACCCAGCATTATCGGGTAAAGACCGACCTGTAGCCTGTCTGCTTTACAAGCATTTGCCCTAGAAGTTTGAGTAATATTTGTTCGTAGGCCTTGCCTGCGTAAACAGGGCCGTGTGCTTAGATTATTCAAACCTTGGGGCGGACAAAGATTTGATCTTAATGTATTTTGTTTGCCAGGACAATAATACTTAATCAGCTTGTGTCTGTTAGCTGTTTGTGAACCCATACAAACTAACGTTTCGCAAGACATTGCAGCTTGCATCTTCAAAGTGAGTAGAACACTGCACTGCACTGTTCTATTCACTCTGAAGATGCAAGCTGCAATGTCTTGCGAAACTCACACGGCCCTATTTAGCCGGGCAGGGCCTACGATTCTGTTTTGTAATATTGTATGAAAATGATTTTTATTAAAAAGTAGAAAATCAAAACTCTATTACAATATTGTTAACTGAACTTTAGTTGAGTTTAAATTATAAAGTGAAATGTGTAACTGAGGGCGTTACGTTTTTCTTACATTTACATATAAACCTGATTTCTTCTTCTTTGGGTGCTTTGTTTGTTACGAGATGTAGCCATCTTCTTTCGTATGTCTGTGTTGTACGATTTAAAATACCATAGACATAGCGGACCTACAGCTTAACGTGGGCTCTGATTAAAATCCACAACTACGGCTGTTAATTTCTATTTAGCTACTCATATCTACTTTTCAACGTTGAAAAGCGAAATATATTACTTGTGATATTACGTTTTGCCATTATTTGCTACTGCAGAACCTTCAAACAATGTTATAAATAATGTTAACAACTAGAGAGAATATATTTTTCTCCAATTGGATTAAAAATGCTACCGGTCCGGCGTGTTTTCGCTCCTACAAATAGCCCCTAAAAGCGACCTAGGCCGGAAAGTTAATATTTTCATCTGGTCTGCTATGAACGGTGAGGTTAGCGAACACATGCACGTTTTCGGTGTACTTCATTTTCCTTTTTCTTCGTAACAGTACATGGCTTTTCTATAATAGTTTCTCGCTTGCTTCTTAAAATGGCTTTATAAGATCCCCAATACCTAAACGTCGATAATTTAATTTCTAATCGAAGGTACAACGCCCATGTGATATTTTCTGAAATAAGTAGTAAGAATTATTTAATATTTATAAATCATAAAATATTTAATTCCAATCAGAGAAAAAATACGTAGGTAGGCAGGCAGGTAGTTACTGGACTTGGCTACACCTCGTTCAGCGATTTCCACCATCGACCGGAAACCTATCACCCTACGAAATACAAATATACTATTTCTCAATGCTGATGATATATATTTTGTTATGCTTGTAATTGAGAGAAATATGCTATTTAATTACTGTAAATGTGAAGTTCTTTAAAATTGAAATTAGCGGCTATGAATTTTAAACTTTATTAGTTAGTCATCATTGACAGCCTTTGTGTACCACTATTGGGCATCGGCCTCTTCTCTGCCACGTGTTTCTCCTCAGCGCTAAGGTAGAAACACGGGGGACCTTGAGTATTACGTCGACTCCGAACGACAGAAATTCCAGAGAAGGATTACAACATTAAGATCCCACGGTTGCAAGCCGGATTGGGAAATTGTGTGTGGTGGGTTGCAGTACAAAATTTATATAAATCTGCACAGTAATTCTTAGGTTTCGAACCCAAGCCAGAATCGACGATTTACTCAGAAAGCAAGCGCTCTACCAACTGAGCTACCACCACACTATATAGTTAGTAACGTACAAGAAATTAAAAAGTATAAGTGTTGACTTTCGTAGATGTGAATGTAGCTTTAACTATTGGAAATTATATATGCATGTACGTACATTATTTTTCCCAATATTGTACACGGCATTTGTGATTTATGCACAAAAATGATATCTTTAACTGGGGTTTTTAATTTCGGTGCTAATTACCGTATCTATTTAAAGTTTGCACATCAATGTGTTTAAAGTTTTTAAAAATCAAATATTCAATTTATGCCAATATTTATCTATCTAAAATTCGTTAAGTAAAAGAAAGATGGGGACATGCTCGTTTACCTGTTTACAATCTGTCTAGGTTTCGTTTTTAGACCGGTTGTAGCCAGGTAAACGAGCACATCCGCTTCTTTCTTTTACTTAGCGAACTTTATCTTCTATTTCGGTAACTCTTGGATAAGGTAAATCCTTCGGGCATATTTAAAATTCGCATATAAAGTAACAGAAAGGGAGATTTTTGTTGTCCTATTCTATTTATTTCTGTATTCCGGTATTAATTGTGGAACCACTATAGTAAGCATTGTTTTAAATTATATGAATACACGAAGTTATTATATGCTTTCTTTCCTACAAATTTTATAATAATTAAAATTCTGAACTACATATTGTTTTATAATATCGTAAATACAGGTTGATCATAATTTCCATAAGACACGAAATTTATTATTGCTAAACTTCAATAACTTAATCTCTCTTAATATTGTGAATTAAACTGTGGTTAGTGTAAGCTTAACAAATTCAATGCACAATTGCAATAATTGTAAAACTGTACACACATTCATATTATGATACATTATTTTCGTCCAATACTGTATCATGAAATATTGTTAAAGGTAAACTCATTAAAATTAAATTTACGTATGTGACTAACAACTGTTTAATATTTAAGGAATGCCTTCAACGTTCTCGCGTTTCCTGTATGTTTTTATTTAACAAAAAACAAACGGCGGATTCTTCCTTAGTAATAAAAATATGTTGTTCCGCTTTTCGAACTCGGTTTCGAATAAATATTAGTAAATGTGGGCTTTCGCAAATGTCGTTCGGCAACTTCGAAATTAAATTTGCTGCACATGAAATAATATAATTTGGCGGGGATTCGAACGGCTGGCAGTAATTATATTTATTATATTATTTATTGAGCACGCGACCCTTGCTGAAACATGGGGGACGTAAAATTGCACCTCGGTCGAGGTTTGCTCCAAATGTTCGCTTCAATGTTAGAATTATTTTGAGCAAACCGCAACGTTTTTCCTACGGGTTATTAGGTTTTCTTAGTCCTAGTGAATTTTCGCACTTTCCGCAAACGTTGTTGAAAAGTTTGTTCTGATTATCGTTCTGATACGAAGAGCACTTTTAGAGAGCAATTTATGTGCGCCCTTCTAGTAATTTTCTTTCCAGAAGGCTTGTACGAGTAGGTCGGTCTTCTTATCGGACTAAGTAATTTAATAATAGCAACTAAAACGACAGGGCTTTGTCGTAATTAAATCAATAAAATAGTATTCAGCCACTTGGTCCCAAAATTGGGGAGGACAGACATTTCATGAATAATGACTAATTTATCGCGTACGACATGCTGAGAAAGTTACTGCGTAACCATCGTAACCCAAAGCTTAACTATCTGAGCCGGAATTTGGTATTTTCAATATTTCAATGTTGTGCACTTTCTAGTTCTATGACCTACGCGTTGGCAAAAATAGCATTATTTAAATTTTATAATATAGAGTAAGATTATTAGTTTGTAAATGATATCAGTTTTATAGTTAATACAAGGTGCGACACTTTGTAATTGCACGACCAGCATTTTGCCAGTAAATGCACAATCTGAATACACTCCAAAGATTGACTTGATTTTATATATTTTATAACTTGAAAATGCTTAGTTTTCAATTGAATATTTAGAACTTGTTTCAGTTGGCACATTTTAATTAATGACCAACTGTTCGACAGTAAAAGCAGAGTCTGAATATACTCGATGACTCTCTTTCTTTTATATACTTTTTTGAGATAGTGACATGCAAATATTTGGTTTTTAATTAGATCATTATGACTTGTTTTATTTGACCTATTTTAATTTATGACAAACAGTTCGACAGTCTGAAGACACTCCAAATATTGACTTGATTATATACATTTTTTTTTAAGTTGATACCTTGAAAATTGTCAATATTACAATTTACTTGCGGCTTAGACTACGTCGTGATTTGGGAACAACACCCAGCATTATCAGGTAAGGCCTGACATGTAGCTTGTCTGCCTTTACAAGTATTTGCTCTAGTGGTTTGAGCAATATTTGCTCGTAGGTCCCGTCTGCCTAAACAGGGCCGTGTGCTTAGATTATTTAAATCTTGGCGCGGACAAGGATTTGATCTTGATGTATTTTGTTTGCCAGGACCATAGTACTTAATCGGTTTACACCTGGTAGCTGTTTGTGAACCCATAACGTTTCGCAAGACATTGCAGCTTGTATCTTAAGAGTGACAGTAAAAGCATAATCGGCAAGTATTTAATGATTGTCTTTTATATATATATATATATATATATATATATATACCTTTTTGAATTAGTAAGCTGTATTTTTACCCCTCGATTCGAACGATTCTACCGAAAAAGCATAGTGTGAATATATACTTCAGCGACTCTTTCTCTTGTATATTGTTTTGAGTTGGTATCTTGAATATTCTTAGCTTACAACTGAATCTTTAGGACTGGTTTCACTGGACACATTTTAATTTATAACACATCGACAGTGATAACAAAAGTTGCTTTTAATCCGCAAAGTCATTTTTTTTAGTGTTTTAGGTTATTAACATCACAGTTCATAATTTTATTTATTTCGCGATGAATAATTTCTTTAAGGACACTTTTGAATTGTATGGCCAACACTTCGGCAGTAGTAGCAATGTTTGGATAGGTAGTAGAAAGGTGTTAACTTTTGGCAATATTTAACACGGCTGTCTCATACATTTTAAGTTAGCAGGTTTACAATTTTCAGTTGGTTAATTTTGTCGAATTCGTTAATTGGAAAGTCTCTGGATATTGGGAGGAATGATAGAATCTTGTTTATTTTTTGAGCGGAATTTTTATGTTTGGTATTGAAAGTGAGCACTTTTTGTTAATTTCAATACATGTTTTTCTGTGGGCTATGTGATAACGCAACAATACGTACAAAAGCGATAAAATCGTTAGTCCCCGTTTGACCTTTATGTGCGTGGGGTATAAACCAAGTACAGCAGAATTTATCATTTTTTTCGATATTTTACGCTCTTTTCTGGTGCGCTGTAAAATCTGAATTTATGTATCTTTCCTCACTTGTGCCGCTGTCATGACAACACAAAAAATCACATATTTCTCATTTGGTTATCGTGTATCGAATGGATAGGCACTCAATCAGACCCTGGGGCGTGCGTTATTCGCAAATATCAAAAAGCGGGCCGCAATCACCCCTACTCTCGGCTTAGTAAAAATACATAAATATAATGGATACAAATTGTCAATCCACTTCCCGGGGGCTTGATTGAACGGAGGGACGTTCAGGGTCTCCCGTGGCGTGTAGAGATCAATGTAGACCTGATTCCTGGTGATACGCTAACACGAAAATTACAAGGTACTACACGATATTACGACAGATAAAAATTTATTGGTTTTGTAGTTGCTACCATAGCTATTTGCTCGTTCTAGCGATAATGATGTTTGGATACTTGCGAGGTGACAACTACATTGTCTATTAGGACAACTATTCCATATGAAGTTTGAAAAACTGTGATGGAAAATACCCCCTAGTTTGGATAACTTTCATATTCAAACCAAATGTTCCGAATTGAATCCCATTAAAGTAATATTGTTAACCAATTAAATTAAATTAATATTCTGTATTAGAACTAGCTTAAACTGAAAAAAAACGCGATTTCATGTAAATTTGGAAAAGTTATATCAAATTAGATGATATTATATTAATATTACCAAGGAACCAAATTCCTTTGACACCTTAGAAGACTGCAAGGGGTCCAAAAAGTAAACGACACGAAGTCTCGTATAATAAACGTAATTTACAATTACTGTATTGCTATCTTATCTAATTTAAGAAGATGTGGTACTAGAGAATTACTAAAAACCAAAGAAGACGTTTTTGTGTTACTTTAGAACGGCTGTTTTAAAGTGGGTGTAATTTAAATAATAGTATCCAGGAATTGAAAACCTATGATACGGTAAGTAGAACTGTAGAAATCTAAAAGACATTTTGGTACCGCATTATTAGAACTACCAAAAATCCATCAAGTTTCTATTTTCTTATTACTTTAGAATTTCTCTCCTGATATGGGAGAAATTAGATTAATAGTATTGTGACATGGACCCTCCAGCAGGTTTTAAAACTAGTAACACTCCAAAAAGGCTGATATTCTGATAAATGGGATTTCCATTGGAATTACAGTAGCTTAATATTAATGTTTGTGCAGTAGAACAAAAAGGATATTTGGCTCTGTGGTTGTCTGTAATGTGTGGTTTTAGAACTACAATGAAAAGTTATGACTAACCATTTATTTTAGAACACCTTCCCTAAATTGGGTGAAATTATATTGTGGAGATTGTCTTGGGGTTACTATATGGGACTTTAATATTCCAAAAATCTGTTTGCTGCTATAGTTCATATAATGAGGTTTTAAAGCTGCCAACATTCCAAAAAGAATTATTTTACAGTAAATTGGATTTCCGTTTGGAATACAATAAATTGATACTAGTCTTCGTCTAGTAGAAATAAAATGAAATTTGACCCCTTGGTAGCCTGTAATGTGGTTTTAGAACTACAACGAAACGTTATGGTTGTCCACTTATTTTAGAATACCTTTCCAAAGTTAAGCGACATTAGTTTAATATTATAGAATCTACAAAAATCCAAACAAGTGTGTTTTTCCTGTAACTTAGGAAACCTCTATTCGCACTTAATCATAAAAAGGGTATTAGATGTAGAAGATGAGCTTTTATAACTATAAATACTAATAGAAAAAGAATTATTCTTGGTGAGCAGATAATGTAGTTTTAGAACTACCAAAAATCCAAAAACTTTCCGGTTAATTTACAACCTTGCCACAAATTTACTGAAATTAGATTAATATTATTGCGCCGTCAAAGATTTTACTGTAAGAATTCAAAACGACACTGTCCTACTGGAACATATGTAATGTGATGGTAGGACTCTCAAAATTCCAAGGAGGTGTAAATTGACAACCGCTGTTCGAATTTGGCGAAAATAGATTAACATCTTTGATATATCATACTGCTACAAGAGCTGAAATTTCATTCCTGTGTAGTTTTAAAACTACAAAAAGCAAACAATTACGATTTTCATTTTTCTTTACAACGTCTGTCCCGAACTGGGTAAAATTAGGTGAATATTATCGAGATACCGAAAGGTTTTCGCATATTATGTGAATTTCACATAATATGCGAAAACCTTTCTTTCTTCTCCTTCTTCTATTATAGCAATCCTCTTCATTTATACCTCTAGATCTCATTGCTTCCTCTATATCATCTCTCCAACTTCTCCTAGGCCTTCCTTTTTTCCTCCTTTCCGGAGGTACTCACTCTTAATATTTTTCTCGGCCATCTGCCTCCATAAATCCTTTTTGTATGCACGAATTGAGTTAATTGACACCGTATGTTATTACACTTTGCACCATGCTTCTGTAGATTTGTTTTGTTGTATTTTTTCTGATGTTCTTATCCCATAAACTCGAGTTCAGAGCTCTTATCACTTTCTGCCTTTAGTTATTCTTTCCTTTACTTCGTATTTGCTGTTTCCGTCTTTACTGAAGGTAACTCCTAGATATTTGCATTTTTCTATCCCTCTTATAAAATCATTTTCTAGGGGTAGGTTGTTTTTCTCTTGGCTTCCCACCGCAAGATATTCCCATTTATTCATATTCATAGTTAGACCAGATCGTTGATACTCCTCATTTAGTTTCTTAATCATGTAATTTAAATCGTTTTCATCTTCCGCTATCTCCACTCGTATTCCCATGTTTTCACATTTTCTTATCCACCCTTGTAAGGCTCTGTCTAGGTATTTTCTAAAAAGTGTGGGAGATAGACAGCACTCTTGTCTGGGACCTTTTGTAGTGTTCATTGACCTCGTTAGTTCGTTTCCTATCTTTATTCTTGTTTCATTGTAGTACTGTTTGGAAGCTTGAATCAGAGTTTTCTTTATCGCTAGCTTTTGCATTTCTTTCCACAGTTGTGATACTGGAACGCTGCTAAATAGTTTGACTTGGATGTATGAAATTATATAATAAAAGTCATCGATATTTTAGGCCAATGTTTAAGACACCAAAGAGACAACTGCAACAAAATTAATGTGTTTCATCATACGTTTGAAACGTTGTAGTGGTTTGAATAAAATTATTTATTAGGAGGAATGTAATATTATATGGTACTCTAGGAATCACAAGAAATGTTTTTTGCTATTTACTGCAGTTTATGTCTACCAACAACTTGGTCTATTTGACTAAAATTAAATTTAGGCTTAAACCACATCTTCATTTGAGGTAACACCCAGCATTATCAGGTAAACATCGACCTATCTCCTGACTGGCTAGACGATTCTTTGAAACAATTGTGTTAGGCAGATATTCTGTAGAGCTTTATGTGCCTAAGAGGGGTTTGTTTAGATTCTGTGTGTCTTGGAAAGAACAAGGATTTGTTTTTAGGTGTATTTTGTTTTCCTGGACGGACAGTTGCTCTAATCACTCTGAACATTCAAGTTGCGTTGTTTTTCAAAACGTTAGTTTGCATGGTAAATAGTAAACGAGCATATACCGATTAAAGTTTCTTGTGATAGCAAAGAAGATATTTCAAAAACAAATCCACTTTAAGGTATACATAATCCATGCAGGCTCTAGCCTAACATTATGTCCTGGCACAGGAGTTATGGGAAAGTATTTTGGTCCTGGCGAACAAGATATATTATGAGGACCACATCTACCTACAGCAATTCGGGCAAATAATCGACTAGCCAGTCAAGCGATAGGTCAGTGCTTATCTGATTATGCTGGGGTCACCCAAGTGACAATGCGGTCTAAGCCGAAAGATAATGTTAGTCTTGACAATTCGAGAAACCGCGTTAACCTCAAAGAGTATATACCAATTTTACAAAAATCTGATTTAGTTGTAAGTTTGGAATCTCTGTCCTGAATTGAACGTATCTAGATTATTATTACCATGGAATGAAATATTATATACGATCTGAAATAGGCGTTTTTATGTAGCTTGTAAGTACAGAGTACTTGAAAATGTAATTTTGTTTAAAGTTCAAAGTCCCTGTCTAGAATTGTGGATAGAATTGGGTTATAACTACTAAAGAATGAAATATTGTATGAAACTAGATGTCTCAAATAGGTTTCTGATGTTACACCACGTTGCAACTACTAAGATCTTAACAATTAGGTTTCTTTGTAATTTTTGGAATCTCTGTCCTGAACTCGATTATTACGCAGGAATGAAACATCCCTGATGTATTGTATGCAATTATAAGGGTACCAATTTTGTTGGTGTAGATATGGTAGTTTCGAAGATAGCGTGATCACCTGTAAAATTGGAACGGGTGTTCTGAATTAGAAAAAAATGAGGTTAATATTACCAGGTATGCAGCAGTATATCTTTGACAAGTTATGTGGGACTGCTAGAACTCAAGAAGACATATTGTTGTTGACACGCAGAAATGTCTGGGATTCTCAAGTACCTAAAAGGGAGTGAATTTGCTTGTAGTAAATGTTGACCCGGTTGCTATTTGCATGAAATTAAATTGGTATTATCTATGGCAAGATATTATTTTGTAACCAAGGACCAAGGAATCTAACAAATATACCAAAAGATTTCAGATAAATGAGTTGCATTGAAAAATGCCATTTGTAAAGTAAAATTAACTGATTTCTCGCTCTGATTCTATTGTATTAGTCAAGTGCGTGCAATGGCAAAATAATGAAAATGCAAAATCTGCATTGGAAACGGGACTCAAGTAATTTTCACAAAGTAATCTTTTATTTATGGCACACGATTTTAGGGAGTTATTTATTTTCCCCAATTAACCTAATTATTTGAGGTTCGATATTTTAGACATGATTCGGTGTCATCGTTATCCCAGGATTTTAGTTCTCGCCCCAACATACGTTGGAAATAAACGCCGCGCTTTTATATTTCATTACACATTTTTTAAACGAACGCAAACCAAAAAATAACGAATACCACGGACTTATCTCGTAACGCACAATAATACAACAAGATATATCAATCCCCGTGACGTTTATAATAATCCAAAAATATATTTGGACACGTTATCCGGTACACGGCTGACAGTGGGCTACTCGTCACCAGTATGTGACCCTCCCTTTGTTATTGCAAAAAATACATTCATTATTCATCAAAAGTGGGGGACGAGTGTAATCAAAACAAATCGCGCTCGCAGACCCACTGCCCTAGCCCGGTAATAACTGCCCTTGCTGCTGGCGTTGTTGCCCCAAAGCCCCAAACCATGGCCTTCCCTGATGCCGCGAATCGTGCGGGCTACCGAACCCACTCATACGAGGGCCTCCCAACAGATAATTAACTATTAAGACGGCCACCGACAACAATCCTCAAGTTAATATAAATACTCCACATCTTTTTGAAGTTCTTGAGCGGATTCGAAACTAGCCTGGGAATTCAACATCTAGTCCAGGTTTTGCCGTAGGCCAATTCATAATATTCCTTTCTTTATTTTACTCAAATAAAGACAATTGATCGTGTCTTCCTAATTAGTTTTAGAGAAATGCTATTGTAGCTAAATTGTGATAACTTGCTCGCTGCTCATCATGCTAAATATCTACAATTAGCTGAAAAGTGGTAGCATTGTTTTTAAGAAAAGTAGATAAAACAGAATATTAAGTCCAAAAGGTAGGTTTATTTTAGTTTTTTTTTTTATCATAAGTTCCTATTATTTCTTCATTCGAACACCATCTTGGATATATTGCCTACTAATTTAAAAAAGGCATATAGAAAGGCCATATGTATTCTTTTTGGTATTCCTTCATCGGTCAATCGGTCAAACGAAAAGAAATGTTCCCGGTTGGATACAGATAGATGTTTGAATCAACGTTCTGATGTCCCGCCAGATTACAATACACTAGTGTGGGACATTTCGGCACTAGCATTTTGCCGCCTTCAAATTCAGCGCCAGCACTTGCTGCTTGACGGTTTGAATCAGCTGAGACCAATCATTGTTAAAGATTAATATGCCCATTTTTTAACTTAAATGGAAGATGTAAAAATAGAAAAGTTACGACGCCAGGGTGATTTTGCTATTATTTGGCCCTGCTTTGTGTTTACAACTACTACAGTTTAAATTGGCAATTTTTTTAATTTTTAGAAATGTGTTCTTCATGTCGTGTCTGTAACAAAATAAAATCCCTTTAAATATAATAATTATATGGAATAGTTATCATTCTACAAAGGGAGTGGAAGGCCCTGTGTACTTAAATCAGATTGGCACCGTTTAAGGCAGTATAATAACCTCTTCTTACGTATTTTCCGTATTGTTTATGCCGTACACTGTTGAACAATGGCACCCAAACGTCTGACACCGAAATGTATAGCGCCGAAACGGCGACGGCGAACCGTCTTGGCGCCCAAAGTTGCGGTTTTGAATCAGCCAGCGTCGGTATGTGGATAGCGGAACATTTTATATTGAGTCATCAACGTCTGTATTCATATTATGAATTTCTCTATAGAATTAATAATATAAAAAACATTTTCACTATCATTTTCCAATCTAAAAAAAGCTGATATTTCCAATAATTTGTGCACAGCAGTTTGCAAAATACATAGCATAGCATGCTATAGGCTGGCTATATCTTCATTGGTGTTTGTGACAAATTTTTAGAAAGTCTAAATTAATTTTACTTGAACTATAGCTATATACTTATATAGCATAGCAGTTTTGTAATTAGACGCGGCCGTGAACTAGGTCTTGGGTTCAGTCCCCAGTATCGGAACATCGGTTTTTCAACGGCCGTTCTCTCTCGCAAGCCAATAGCAAACCAGAGAGGTATTCTGCCTAGTAAGTCTTCTCCGGAGTAGAATTGTTTACACTTCCCGTAGTTCGGAGCCCACGTTAAGCTGTAGGTTCTTTATGCCTGTGGCACCTTAAACTTCCAACACAGGCATATGAGAGAAGAGTAGATCGCTACGTCTTGTAAGAGATAAAGTATTCAAAGAAGAATTAGTCGCTATAAGAAAACATAACTAACTTCTGATTCCGGGATTTTTTATTTCCAAAAATTTTCCTGTATTTTGTATTTGAAATTTCATCGAAATCAAAATTTTTTAAGGTTACAGGGCACCAAATCCTAATTTGTCAAAAAATTTTTAATAATAAATCTCTCTAGTCTAAGGAATCGAATTTCGATACTACTACTTATTTAGTACCTTAAAATCTAAATTTTCCATCGTTTCTAGAAGGTGGCAACTACGAGTTTTCTTAACAAATCAAAAATATTTCTGCTATTTGCATTTGTAATAAGTAACAACATTTTATGAATATTGTTAAAGCAGTATTTGAAAAATATTATTACAGAAATATTTACAATTTTAGAAGTACTATTAGAACATTTTCAAAATTGCAGATTATTTCTTTGAAGAACCTGCCTAATTTCCACTACTGCTTCCATTTTTTTCCAAAAACTGGTGTTATCTGTTACTTTTTAATAACCTGAAATACAAATTTCTACAAAATCAAATCGGCAAATCGGGAACATTTTTTATACATATAATATTGACGTTGGTATTAATATTTACAGATCAACAACCCCCCTTATGGGGGAGGCCATTGCCCAACAATGGGATGATGCGGACCAATAAAACAAAATAATATTTCTGTACGACTATAATATAATGTATTCGTTACATATACCTTTTTAGTTGAAGAATGCTAGATATTCTCCATTTCCGTTGGATTCTGTTCTCTATTTCAGTGGGATTCTGTATCAGAATCCAACGATAAATTGCGGAACCGGAAGCTAGTGGGCGTGGCATGTTAGCGCTTGGGATCTCCCACTTGTTTTTGAAGTAACTGTCAAAAACAGTTTTAAATTTTTTGTATTCGTAAAAACAGTAAGAACTAGGTATGAATAATTCAGACAGCGAAAACGCTGAAATGTGTACGCCACCAGAAATAACGGAAACCGCAAAAACGACGTGTATTAATTTACTGCCGAAGAAATCGCAGAAACAGTACACAATGGTGTATACGGCGTAAAATGGTTGTGGCTAGTGAACCGACATACGTCCATCTAAAGCAAAATTTTTATTATACTGATTTGGACCAAAAATTGTAACTTCTTATGAAATAGTCGTAGAGAAAGTATAGTCTCCTACTCGTGTAGAATAGCTATTATTCACTCGGATGATTCTGTCACGAGCCGAAGGCGAATTTTTATCCTTGTGAATAATAGCTGTCATTCTACACTCGTTGAAAAATATACTATTACATCATCGCTACGAAGTAACATAAAATAAGTTAAAATTAGCTTTTTTTATTCTAACCTTAGTTACATTAGTAGATGACCTTTCCACCTGCAGTTTTTCTTACAATCAGAACAATGCCAAGGCTCTGTTACCATTTTACATTTTGGTATATTATACCTACTGTATTTTACATAAGCTGCAGGTCACTTTCCAGTATTCAGATAGACAATCCTAGGCCCTTGAGAGGACAATGAAAGGAATATAATAGTTTATCAATCTAAAAAGTAATTGCCAGGTTGGTTGAGTTCCCCCAAATTTGAATTTATTCAGGAAATCGATACCTACTTCAGATACGAATATTTAAGAAAGTAATTGGTTGTTTTACTGATATAGCGTTTATAGGTTTTGACAATATGGGATTTATTTAACAAGGTTTATTAATTTTTGTGATAAGAAGAATAATTTTCAATGTATACATTTATTTTTGATTGAATATTTAAATGATATTTGAAAGGTTGACAGTGTGCGTCATCGATGTTCAGACAGTGTTGCCATATGTATTTGTTCAGAAATAGCGCTTATCAAATTATAAGTAATAGGTAGTACTTTATAATATCATACCTTACAATCAGTAAACTGTTTCCATCATCCCATTATACTGGGTGGTCTTGAAATACTTTGTCAAAATTTGAGGACCAAAAAAGAGCATATCAACGTTACTCAGAAAATGCTTCGTTACAGCATTCTAAAGTGATATTTGTCCCATTATAATTAACTTAGTGCCTAGTTTCGTTTTAGTAACTGCACCAGTACAATATCTTTTACATACTTTTGTGTTTCTATTTTTGACAAAACAGTCTTATTCGGTAAGTTGATATTAAAAAATGTGAGGTTGTGGGTGTGCTTTACAAACTAATTTTTGATTGGCCAACCCATTTGCCGTTTAGGTATACCAATGACGTAGTTCCCTAACCCCCATAAGCGTGCTAGTTCACCAGTTTAAAAATATCGTAGCTTTCCAAATTGGATATTAACAATCTGAAAAGCGGGTCCTAATAATCAAATAAAACCAAAAGAGTGGCTAGTGGAACTGTTTCCGCCGTGAATATAATTGGCTAGTCCGCCACTTTTTGATTATTACAAAAATAAAATATGTATTGTTTCTTCTGCAGCAAATCTAAAAAGATATTTTCTTTAGACTTATCGATAAAATATTTTCTTTGTTATAACCTCCTCTGCCAGGTTGATTAAATCATGTAAAAAATGAATAACAATTATTTAGTTCAACTGTTGCACGTAGGAAAACTTTTGATGTGGCGCCTGTATTAACCACTCATACATTCGTGTATTGTGGGTACGCATTACATTTTTGTGTGAGTGGCAGGGGGATATGGATACGCTTGTGTATCTGTGCCAGTAATGCTAACGCAAGCTTATTAAACATTTACCCGTTTTTGTTTTGAATATTTATTATTTTTACTTTCGTTCCGAATGAAATTGAATTTTTAACCACATGTACATTTTTAATTGCAATAATCTCGATGGATTTTGGCGAGCTTTTATAAAACAGTTGCCAAATACGACTTCATCCCGCCCAATCCGAAATCGAGGAAATTCAGGGAAAACAGTTTTCAATTTTCGATTATATTCTTATTAATCGAAGCACAATTTTGTATCTGTATTTGTTTTTTTTTCATATTTCTACCAGTAGATGTCCTAAGATATTATTAGATCTTATTAATTGAATCACAACTTGAAATTTATATTTAATTTTCCTTATTTGAAAAAATGTCTTAAACTATTGTTAACTACGACTTCATCTTGCTTAATTCGAAATAGAGGAAATTTAATGGAAAACTGTTTCCAATTTTCTATTATATTCGTATTAACTAAAGCCTAATTTTTATATTTGAATCTTTTTTTTCCTCTTTCTAGAAATCTCCTAAAATATTGCTAAATCTTACCTTATCTTGCCAGAACCGCAATTTAAAAATTGTACCTAATTTTCCAATATAATTAATCTCGTAAAATGTCTTAAATTCTTTCCAAATACGATTCCGTCCACTGAATTCGAAATCGCGGAAATTCATAGAAATGAAACACAATTTCCAATGTATATCTTGATTTCCTATTACTATTCCTATTTTGCTTAATACGACTTCATTCCATTCAATCTAGTATTGCCAACAAATGGCTTATAATATTGCTAAATATGATTTCATCCCTCTCTGAACAAACCGCGCTGGTCAGTATTCGGATGGTTGGACTAATATAGCAGCATATGCAATCGGTCGTGCTTCGGAGAGCACTTAAAGTTGTCGGTCCCGGTTGCCATACGAATATCTTTGAAAATTGTAAACTATGGCTAGTTGCAGAACCTACTCATTGTAGGTAATTCACATACCTTTGGCTGATACGTAGAGGAAGAAGAAAAACTGATTTGTACTATTTCGATAAATGTCTTAAACTATTGCCAAATATGATACCATCCCACTTAATCTGCAATCGTCGATCGCATAGCCAAAAGCTATTGTTGCTAGTCGACCGGTCACCAAAGTTAAGCAACGCGGGTTCGAGTTACTACTGAAATGGGTGGCCCACTTAGTGGTGCAACAAGAGGGACCAACCGATATTCGGAAGACATGGCAAAGCTACTACTACGGTGGTAGTTGTTAGCTCAAGTCAGAGGCGCTAGCGTGACCTGAAAGCTCTGACATCAAATTCTACCGCTGCCATACGATGTACAGTATAATCCGTAATCGAGAATATTTATAGAAAACCAAACACAATTTTAAATTTGTATATATTTTCCTCTTTCGAAGAATGCACTAAAGTATTGCTTAATAAGACGTCTTTTCATTCATGGCTTTATAAAGAAGATGCCATAGAAAATAGATTGTGATTTGTAATTGCATTCCCATAATTATAAATTTCTATCTATTGTTGTCAAAAAATGGCTAAATATAATTTGATCCCAATTAATGCTATATCGAACATTTCATAGAAAACAGTTTCCAGTTTTCTATCAGATTCGTGTTAATTGGAGCATGTGTGTCTGTTTTTTCCTATTTCTAGAAATGTCTGTAAATATTATTTATAGAAACACAATTTCTAATTGGTATCTAATTTCTCGTATACTGAAATTTTTCTTAAACTTACCAAATACAACTCCACCCCTGTCAATTGAGGAAATTTATAGGAAAAATGTAGAACTACAATGAAAAATATTAGATATAGAAAAATCGGGAAATCGCGTATGACATGCATTTTGGTATTGTTGCTTGTTATATCGTTGACAGGTAATATCAAAGAAAGCTATACCACTAAACATGATATATCATGATTATTATATGCAGAAGTACATTTTTACATTTAAAAGCATGTTATTAAAATTCAAAGTAGTTATAATCCAATTATATAATGTTTTTGGTTTTGACTATGTAATTGGTTATTATATCCTCCAAGGGTAATACCTAGAAAAGTTACACTACTAAACATGAAATAC
>JABXWE010010685.1:0-11536 GCA_014611495.1 Limonius californicus | reverse complement strand
TTTCCTTATTTCTTCGAAGACTTGTGGCAAACAAATGGTTGTGTACCATTCTAAATTGACCGTTCTACGTTGCACCAATGGTACCGTTGAGACAGGTCCAGTTTTACCGAAGAAACAGGCGACCATTTGCTTCAAAGTGCTTCGAGCAGGAACGACTTTTGTTGGGTTTGGCTCGCCTTAGAAAACCCATACAGTCGACTGCTGTTTACTTCCGGGCTCATACGCGTAGATCCACGATTCGTCACCTGTCACGATGTCATACACATGTTTTGAAGCACGACGATCGAATTTTTTGAGCATTTGTTGCGAGCAATTGACACGAGCTTGCTTTTGAGCGATTGTCAAATTACATGGGATCCAACGCGAACAAATCCAAATGTTCATGCAAATTGAATGTATGCTGATCCCACTAATGTTCAAGGATACCTCGCTCTCACGATAAGTCACATGACGATCTTGCAGTATCAGTTCACGTACCGCATCAATGTTTTTCGGAACTACAACCGATTTTGGACGACCTTCACGAAATTCGTCGTTGAACGAACTACGGCCACGATTGAATTCGGTAAACCATCGATAAACACTGGTCCTTGATGGTGCTTCATTGCCAAAAAGCGAATTAGGTTCATCGCTGCACTGTTGTTGAGTTAATCCACGTCGAAAATTGTAAAATATAATCGCATGAATATGTTCACGATTTAATTCAATTTTTTGGCCGAGATGAAATTTTCAAGTAACTGCAACCAACACAAATGTGTATTCCGAAATCCATCCGGCTAACGTAGGGTTTTCAAAGATACTAGAGTAGATATGATTAGATTTCGCTATTCAATGTAAAAAGTAAGGAAAAAGTAAGTAATTTTTGAATTGAATTACTGTGCTACAACGTCGGAACGAAATGCTGAAATTTTCATTTTGCAACCGTATCCTCTAAATTAAATTAGTTAGTCGATATCTATTGGCACCAATGAATTCCTCTCCAAAATTTTACTAAATAGTGCCCAAATCATTTTCTTCTATCCTTGTTAATAACGGAGATTCTCATAAGTTTTTGGAAAAAGAAAAAACATAACTGGTTTGGTAACCGGAAACTGCAGCAATGAAATTAATGTAAATATGGATGAAGATTTACTAATGCATCAACAAAAAAGTGGCGAAAGTGACGTAGAAGATGAACCAACTTCTGAGAATATGACAAACTTTATTGCCGAACCTTCAACTTCGACGACTACTATAAAATTGAACCCGTAATTCCAAAAAAAAAAGGAAAGAAACGGACTTTTTTTCCATTCCTATTGTTTTTCTTTTGTGGGTGCTTTATCTCTTACGGGAGGTAACGATCTTCTCTCCTATGCCTGTGTTGCGCGTTTAAAGTGCCACAGGCATAGAGGACCTACAGCTCAACGTGGGCTCCGAACCACGGGAAGTGTAAACACTTCTACTCCAGAGAAGATTTACTAGGCAGAATACCTCGCTGGTTTGCCATTGCCTTGCGAGGGAGCACGACCGGTAAAAATCCGGTAGTGGGAATTGAACCCAAAACCTTCTGCATAGAAGTCTAACGCGCTAACCTCTAGCCCACGGCCACCTAATACAAAAAAATTATAAAGTGAGATTTACAATTTTAAACTGTCCTACGCTTTGAAAGTATTATTCATTGATGCCAGTTGCGAGCTTATTAATATATCAACATCACATTTGTAATAAAAAAGTGGGAAAGAGGTATGCGTTGTACACCTGTTTTCGTTAAAAATACGAAATAGTTATGTTATCATCAACCGATTATATTCCTATTATGGATAGTAAACAATAATATTTTCTTACTTAAATGTTTTTTTTTTTAGATTTTAATACGGTTTAACACTGTAAATAAGCGAACAAAATGTGAATTAAAAACTGTATAATAATTATATAAGGTGATTCAGGCTATACTAATTTTTTCTTAGTGAATTTATTATTAGGAATTGATTAACTATTTATGGTATGCATAATATGTTTCGAAGGATGTTCTATAACAATGCGTAGTCGGTTTTTCGATTGAACGTCAAAGATGCGATATGATACACGATAATCAAACTTCCACATTCACATGATAGGCAGACACAACATTTGTGTCAACAGGTCAAAATCCCTTGATAATTGTTTTCACGTTTTTTCCCAGTGATACGTTTTTATTTCTCTCTTTGAAAATAAGTGCTAATATTATAATTAGAGCTAGGATAGTTAGGCAAAATAAAATCTCGAAAAAGGCATGCAAAAAAGCAAAAAAAGATATAAAAAGGCAGTAAAAATGTAAAGATAAAGTGAAAAAAGGCAAACAAGAAAAAAAGGCAAAATTACCAAAAAAAGACGGGAAAAAATAAAAAACTGCAAAATCTGAAGAATACTTGAGAAAATTAAAAGAAACGGCGTTAACGTTAACACTTTCGAAAATTGTGACACACTGCCTGATTCAATAGTAAACTTTCTATTGACAATACCTACTGGTCCCTCATTAAAATAAATCTCAAGAAAATAATCCTTCTGAGAAATTTTCAGTCGGTAGCAATAAAGGGTAAAACCCACTAAGCCTCTATCCTTAAGTGCTGTGGGAATAATACTTTCTACAATCTATTTCAGAAATTTAAAATGTGCATTTTTCTTGGAATATTGCTAGTACAAATTTCTTTTAAATTAATAAATAAATAAAAAATTTAATAACTAGATTTCTTAAAATTTATATTTAATATAGCATAAAAGGCAAGAAAAATAGGAAATTCCTCAAAAAAGGTAGATTCCATAAAAAGACGCAAGAAAGGCAAAATAAAATTAGAATTTTTGAATTGCACGCATTCTAAAACGGATGTAAAATTGAGTCTGCCTTTAATCCTTCCAGTTATTAAAAAAGGCAATTTGCCTAACTATACTAGCTCTAATTATAATAAAATGAAGCATTAAAACTTCTCTGTTTTGTCTTCTGACTAGTAACTTTTAATGTACAGAGTTATTCAGTTAAGAGTAGGAGCCTGACAAGGCAAATGCAACACATAATGCACATAATCGAATATACCGAAAATGTGTACGGAGAACACGTTTACTGTATGCAATGTAAGTAAAGCTATTTTTAGAACATTAACGGTCAGGAAATCAGGCAACATGGCGGATGCAGTAATGTGCGTGAGATGGTATGGAAACTGTACAAAAAATATACAGTGGTCGCAATAATGTTAGCAGAATGAAAGGAGTCACTAAGGTACGCGATATGAAAAAAAAATATACACTTAAAGCAACGTAGACAAACTTTAAAAGGAGCGATCGACCTGATATTTCGTGGAGAGTAATATACTTGAATAACCTTTTGTCTAACTGCAGTATTTCTCGATACAAAAATACTTGGTCCGTATTTTTCTGAGGAAAATTTAAATTCAGAGCGGTATTTATTATTTTTAAGAAATGAATTAGAAGGAATGTTGGACGAAGTTCCTTTAAACCTAATACAGAATTTGAATTATTTTCAGCATGATGGGGTACCTGCCCACAATGCGCAAATTGTATCTAACTGCTTATTGGAAAGATTTAATAACTGGATAGGTAACAGAGGTCCCATAGCATGGCCACCTAGGTCTCCGGACCCAACCCCACTCGACTTTTTTATGGGGAACAATTAAAGACAAAGTCTATAAAGAGAAGCCTAATAATATTGAAAAATTGAAAACTAAAATAAGAACCGGTATTAGTGGAAATAGATATAACAGCTTATTAAAAGTGTAGAGTGAAATATTAAGACGGTGTCAGCTATGTGCCCAAGAAAATGGTGGTCATTTTGAAACATTATTATGATTCATTTAATTTAGGTTCACGTAAATTTAATTTCTTATTATTAGCTATAAATTTATTGGTTGTTGGTAATTAAATTCAAGTATTCTTTTTGATTGGTGTTTTCTATCATTACTAGATAATAAGAACAAACGAAACAGGTCGTTAGATCATTTGTTTTCCAATTCCAAGGCACACCATTCTTTCTAGAGATAAATTTTTGATCTCATACTATTATTTTTGTAAATCCTGAGCAAACTAACAAAAATAGATAGGACAACCCATACATATTTGAAATCAGCAAAAAAAGAGCTTTTTAATGAGCCTATGGCCAACTATGATTGCCATTTAAAAAAATGGAAGTTTAGTTTATACCTCGAAAATCAAGAGCGCAATGACTTTTTTGATAATTTTTTTGAATTCTACGTAATAAGATCTACAAAAACCATTTTTTATTTATGTTCTAGCATAAACGGTTGTGGAATTATTTAACATTCAAGAAATAGTTCATTTTTAGTATTTTTAAAATATTTAAAAAAGTTGAAAATCTAGGTCAAATTCAAAAATGGCATTAAATTCGCGTCAAAATTCTGCTCAACTTTGGTAATTTAACCGACTCTGTAACTCTTATATTAACAAAGTTACCCATACAACACGTGTAGATTATTGTCACCCTGTATACTATATATATTTTAATGATTTTTGATTCTTAAATTACGGCTAATTTCATTTTATAAAGGATACTGGTACATTTGGATGATATCTTGGATTTCGGTTCCATTGTGGTCATTAATAAAGGACAGACCAAGACGCAGATAACTTCTTGCTTGGTCTGAAGCACTGCTAAGTCCGTTTTCTGCATATACCTATCACAAAGAGAATGGATTTTTAAAACTTCTAATTTATATATATTATAGAGAGATATAATGACATGCCTAAAGCTTGGATTACGCTTAGCTCCGGATTTTTTTAAATTTACATGGGCGTATGCAGCATTTATCGGAACATTTTGTGAAAATGTGTATTTGACAGCTGTGAAGTGCAGAAAGTGTGTTTTAGGCAGTGTGTTTTGAGCTCCTAAAAATTGAAAATTAATTATAACATTGTTCATATTAAATAAAGTAATAGTTTATTGTTCAGTGTAAACACTAGTTTAATTAAAGAAAAGAGTAAGTTAGTATTACTAATTAAGTGGATCCTGTATGAAGTTCGTTGATTTGGTTCGACTTCGCAACAAAATTTGGATCACAGCGCAGGTTAAGCAACATTTGGGTCAACAAGAAGCACGAGTGTTCTGAGAACTTAGAAAAACACCACAAAATAATAAGTAAACCTGTTCGAATTATATAAAGCTTTATAGGCATTTTAGGTTAATAGAACGCAGAACTACGACTGACGTCGTGTAATAATTTCGCTAGAAGTCAGCTGCGTACTGGGAAATACTATGAAATGTCCATTTTCTCATATAATCGTAAAGCGTGATTGAACCGACTTCTGAGACAGAGTACTTTCGATCTACAGTTAGACCGTGGCATTTAAATTTAATTATTTTGGCGACAAGTTTCTAAAAGTTATCACCTGGCGCCCAACTTACCATACCTTAACAAAAATAAAAAAATTAATAAAAATATGATTGCGGAATGCAAGCTAATTCAATTCTATTTAATTTTTAATTTGATTTAATTATATTTTTATCTTATTAATAACTTGTAACTTGTAAGTCTTACAGTGAAATGGAGTTCACATATACATCTTTAAATAAATTGGAATATCTAGAACTATTCTTCCCATCTGACGTGCTTCTATTGCTGCCCAATTTTCTACATTGCCGTACGCCTGTTCATGATCGTCATGTAGTTTGTAGTACTTTCCTACGGGATTGTCACTTTCTGTTTGTATAGCACCCTCTTCTTCAAATCACCTAGCAAACGTGCTTACTCGGCGTCATACTGCATTTCAACCGAAATAAGTAGTTATAAATAAAATTAATTTAACAAAGTTAAAGAATGGTGTATCCCTCAACTGAAATGTAAAAAAGTTTCCTGCATTACCTATGTGGTGTGATATAAGGTACCCGAATGAACTTTTAGGATATATAATTACAATATCCTACGCTAATAAGCTTAATTGTGATTATAACTACGCATGTACTTTCACTTGAAACTAATGAGAGAGACAAGACTAGTAATAAGGTAACACCGGTGTACAACCCTAACTTAAAGCAATAGGGTATGTATGTGACAGCCCCTGCCATTAAGTTGAGAGAAATTCACCCATCGATGTAACTCCCAAAAACAAAAATTTTAAAATTAGCTTCGAAGCCATGAGTAGCTTAATATAGAATTCAAACAAGAAAAGTAGCTACTAGATAAGATATATTCATTTCATTTCCAAAGCTTCATTGGCGGAATATGTACGGTGGGTTGCTACAAAATCTTTTTTTACGTTCTATTGGTCATACGATCAATGCCAATCCATATCTGCTATATTGATCAGAAAGATATTTCCCTGCCAACTAAAGTACCATGACTAAACTCGTATTAGGATTTATATAACCATTCTTCTTCTTTGTATAGGCTAATGTCCTGTTAATTACCTACAATAAAGTAGGTTCTGTGAGCCCTCATTGCACGTATGCCGGGCAGGAGGCTAACCTAACCCGTCGAACAGAGGAGAAAAGTTCCACTACATGGTTTACGATTGTCAAATATGTTCGTATGACAACCGGAACCGACGGTTTTACGTAACCTCCGAAGCACGACCGGTTGTATATGCCACTATACTGGTCCACCCATCCAAGTACTGACAAGCGCGGATTGTGCTGGACTACGAATACCGTTTGACCGGCGTCCGCAGCGCTCCGCTATGCAACCGATTTATATAACCATAAATACATAAATTATAAGGTCATATCCCATTCGAAGCATAATCGATAAATCTAATCTACTAGTGTGTATTCATAAGACACTTTAAGACAGTTCCTATTTCTCCTCCGATCTAATATTTATATGTATCTATTCTCATGTACGTAAGTATTTATTAAAATTGTAGATGTAGATTGTAACATTGTCTTTATTTTCTGCTTTGTATCTTCTGCTTTTCTGATTTAGATAGATCTAGAGATAAACCTCCTTGTTACGTACGAGAAAAGAATATTTTTACAATATTTCTAGTGGTTGCAATATTTTCACAATGAATTACCTCCATTTTAATTTTAGCGGTCTCGCATATTTACTGATATTTGTTATTGTTTCATATGTTTACGGCCTGAAATAGACTCAACTAGCTGTTTGTTCGGCCAATAATTTCAGTAGCTAAAATTAGTATATTTTACTCCAAACATGTCAATGCCAGATTTGATTTGATTTTACAAATTAACAATACTAGTATATACAAGCAAAGAAACAGCTGCTATGCTCAAACTGGTTACGTGCGACTTACGAATGGTATTGACAAGTTGCAGAAGACCCTAGCAACATTTTATGCTACATATACGGTCGAAATAACAGTGATAATTTGAATAGAACTAGATGTCGAATATCTTATGCGAACATTGTGCCAGATGTATAATTGGAATGACGCAAAAATACTAACAAGGCTGGGTGTTTTGTACTTCAATTGCGATAGTCGGTGGTAAAGAACCTTCTTCAACAGAACGTTTACAAAACAAGGTAACGGGGCCAATTGTATCCGTAAAGACAAAAAGGAAACCACACGGTATTCCTACACGTATTCTCGATTCTAGAGCGCATACACAATCCGATATAAATTGTCGAATCTTCAATTACGATAAACAGTAAACAATAATTTCACCAGAACGACTTGGCCGTGCCCTAATTTTCTTTAATCTTATAGCGGTCAGAACCGACTCTTCTCTAGTCCACTCGCACACCGTGGACTCGAAAACAAAAATTTAGGGATTAAATGTGTTAGGACAAATTCAATGAACTAAGAAATTCAAAAATGTTCGCGGGAACAAACGAATGCTATAATATATTATTTTAAAACCAACCTTGTGTTAGCCAAGACAAGTCGATGCCAAATTGAATGCTATTCCATAATTCGTCATATTACTTTCTTGATTGTCTGTTTTTTCATTGGGCCGTATATTTATAGATCTGGTGGTGGTTCTTCTTGTAACTTTAACAGAAATTTCGTGAGATCTTGCGCTAACTTTGTGTTTTTGTTTCCATTTTGAGGTCTCTACGATGTGTAGACCCTTAAGTTAAAGAAAACAAATCGACAACAAAAAGGCCTACACCGCTGTTAGGTGGCGACAAACTCTCTGAACAATTCGGTACGTGCTCAAGGGAAGAAAACACAATCATCACTTCCCCAGTTTGGTCGAGTAGCTCTAAAAAGTATAAGTTGGAGAAAAGCAATAAGGCTTGTTTACCTGGAAACGGGTAATAATCACATTGGTTCATCCCGATATGGGCTAATCTGATTTTCCGATTCTGATATTTTTCCGTTTTCGGATTATAAACTAATCAAAAATGTAATACAGGGACAAACTCTCCCGTCTTATTTCAAATAAGCTCAATATCGGAAGAAATTGTTTATTTTTTGCTCCTGGAACACGAGCTTCGTCGTTCAAATAACCTAGAGATTTTTCATCGCAAACTTTTGATTGGTGCGAACTCTATAGGGATTTGATTACACAAAATATTATATTACTTCCAAGACAAAATTTGTCTTTTGAATTTGCACGTCGACTGAAATTGATGATGGAGTCAGGCGTATTCGCATTAGGCAGGAAAAAAGGCATAAAATTAAGTAACGCAGATTGATGCGTTATTGGATTTTTTCGATCTCGTATTTCAACATGTGAAGAATAAAATCATTTCTGAAATATTACCAATATCGACGCTTCTTCAACACCTACATAAATACATATACAAAGTGGTCCAATAATGCCAGAACAGGCCAGAGTGCCAGGCCAAACTTCTATTATTTTAAATGGAATGTCCTACATACCAGGAGTGTTCAAATTTAAACATAGTAGTTTATATTAAACCCTCATCTGTAAGCAATTCCAAAAATTAGATCAATTAAAGAGTGACTATGACTCTCGTTAATATATCCATGGCAATTGTTACGCTATAATATTATTTTGACACTTACACTTTACAGTTACGATATGGGAAAATTCTGTTCATTATAGCGTGGAACAGCGCATAATAATTTAATTTCTTACAAATGAAGGCGTTAATTCGGCTAACATTCTTACGAGACTGCGAGCACAATATGGCCATTTAGCTCTTTTTGATAGTCGCGTATTTAAGTGGTCGAAATCTTCTAGAGACGGGAGAGCTCGTGTAAAAATGAGCTTGTTGTACGACGAGCTGCAACTTTGGTTAATCGTCAAAATGAATGGAGCAAGACAGACGAGTCAAATTGCCATAATTTATAAATTAGTATTAGAGGTGTTGAAGACATTATATAAGAAACAAGCTAAAGTATCGTAAGGTGAGTGCCCGGTGGAGTTGGGGTTTGTTTATAGAAGAACCCGAGTTGAATCGTTTACAAAGTACTTGTTCTTTACTGCAGCGATATGAGAGAGAAGCAGATAAATATTGGCCGCAACTGTGCCAACTGATGAAACCTTGATACATTATTTTATTTCTGACTCAACACGTGCAAATATGCAATGTCGTCACAACATATTTCCAACACCAAAAAAGCAAAAACTGATATCAGCTGGCAAAGTATTAGCAAAATTTTTTTGATTCTCAAGGTGTCTTTTTTGTAGATTTTCTTAGATAACGTCGTACAATTAGTTTAGACTATTATTTTCCACTTTTGTGCCATTTCGGATTACCAAAAAAGTTAAATTTGGATGTTCCACTAATCAAACAAACATAGGAATAGAAGAATATAGCACTCAGACCAGACAATATTTTATGAAAACCCTAATGCAGAGACCAATCGGAGAAGAGGACGAACTTTAGAAGATAAGGATAATGCAACAATCTACAAGGTGTTCCTCTACTGCAAACAGACTAATAGACAGAGAAATGTGTGAGCAGATAAGTAACAGATAGAATAGGAAGTGTCTCTTGCATATACACCATGATATTACTTACTTACTTACTTAATCCGTGGTGCGACTGTCCATGAAGGGCCTTGACCTCCCGGCTGGGTCACAAAACTGTATTTTGCGTGCGCGGTAGTCACTCGCGCCCAACCCCCTGGAACGTGTTCAAGGGGGGGGGGGTCTTCTTTGCTTTTCCTAACTTTTATACAGTTGCAATCGTGTTGTAATCTTTCGTTCACTGCTCCTCCCCCAACTTTTTGGCATCCCTTACGATCATTTTCCACTCCTTTAGGTCTTGTGCCTTTTCTCTCCATCTCGTGACTCCTACCAAGGTCCTTTCCTACTTCCTCAAACCACCGTAGGCGTGGTCTCCCTCTGCTTCTCCTACCGTCAGGCTTACTTTCCAATACTTTTTTGACTCCTCTCAAAGGCTGCATACGTTGCACATGTCCTACCCAACTTATTCGCTTACTTTTAATTTGCGCAGCTATATTTGGTTCTTGATACCGTTTCCTTAGTTCCTGATTTGTTACTACTCGCCATACCCCACCCTCGTTCACCGGCCCGTATATTTTCCTAAGGATTTTTTGCTCCCAAGTATCCAGCATTTTCATTTCGGTTTTAGTTAAGCACCACGTTTCTGCCGCGTACGTCACCACCGGTTTTATAACTGTCTTATACACTTTCACTTTGCTCTTCACTGAGTGCTTTAGATTTTAGCATGTCTCTTAACCCGTAATAACATTTGTTGCCTGCTACAATTCTGGTTCTCACCTCTTCACTTATTTCATTTCCTTCGTTGATTATGGAGCCTAGGTATTTGAAATTGTTGGTCCTTTCGTATTGTTGTCGGTTCAGAGTAATTGCATTGGAATTCCCGTGGGGGTTTGTGTTCCTGGTGGTTATGATATATTTCGTTTTGTCCACGTTTATCTTTAGCCCTTGTGTGGCTGCCGCTTCCTCCAGATACTCATATACATCCTGCAAGTCTCTCGTTGTTCGACTTATAACGTCAATGTCATCAGCATATGCTAGTATTTGGCATTGTCTGTTAAAGATCGACCCTCCCGGGTTAGCTGGTACCCTTCGCATTATTCTCTCCAGTGCAAAGTTGAACAGGGTAGTTGACATTGCATCTCCCTGTCTTAGCCCATTGTTGATTGTGAAGTCTTCCGACAGCTGATCTTGGATTTTAACCTTAGCTCTTGTTTCCGTTAACACACATTTTCATCAATCTTATAAGCTTTCTTGGTACTCCTAATTCATCTAGCCCGCTGAATAGTTCACTCGTGATTATGGTATCGTAGGCTTGGCGAAAGTCTATGAACAGGTGGTGTAGCTCGATGTTATACTCTCCGAATTTTTCGAGGATTTGTCTGATCGCAAATATTTGGTCCATCGTCGATCTACCTCTTCTGAAGCCGCATTGATAATTTCCCACCGTCTTCTCCATCCATGGGTTTAGTCTCTTTTCTATTACCTTACTTAATATCTTGTACCCCAGGTTAAGCAGCGCTATCCCTCTGTAGTTGTTGCAACTGGTCTTGTCTACTTTCTTGTGGATTGGGCATATGATTGCCATATTCCATTCCTTGGGCATTATTTCCTTTTCCCATACCTTCTCAATTAACTCATGTACTTGATTCACTATTACTGGCCCTCCATATTTCACCATTTCCGCTGTGATATGGTCTTCCCCCGGGG
>JABXWE010010683.1:0-18129 GCA_014611495.1 Limonius californicus | reverse complement strand
ACTCTTGAGTGTTGCGGCTGCAGAGAAACTGCACCTGGCCCAATTCGATGTCAAAACCGCATTCCTTTATGGCAAACTTCAAGAGGAAGTGTATATGGATCAACCCACAGGTTTCGAAGATGGAACAAATCGCATTTGTAAGTTGAACAAAAGCATTTATGGGCTCAAGCAGGCCCCACGATGCTGGAATAAGCGGTTAGTGGACTTCATGTTACGTAAGCAAGGTTTTAAAGAAAGCAACGCTGATCCATGTTTGTTCGTTAAAATGACTAATGTTTGTAAATTACTTGTTGCAATTTATGTTGATGACGGACTGGTTGCAGGAAGTCACAAAGATGTAGTTGAAACTTTTATTTGTGAACTTAAAATAGAGTTTAAGATAACTGTAAATAATTTAGATTGTTTCCTGGGTTTAGAAATTTGTAAACTAAATGATAACATTTTTGTAAAGCAAAGTGCTTATATAAAAAGGGTTTTAGATAGGTTTAACATGTCCGATTGTAATCCTGTTAAAACACCATGCAGTGGTTATTTGGAAAATAACGAAAACGATACAGAAATCGAGGCAACCACACCGTATCGAGAAGCTGTCGGAAGCTTAATGTTTTTATCAGTCGCTACTAGGCCCGACATAACTTATGCTGTTAGTGTGGTGTCTGAATTTTTAGCAAAACCCAAATCTTCACATTGGAGAGCTGTTAAACATATTTTTCGATATTTAAAGGCGACAATAAACTGTGGTTTGCTGTATGAATCAAATGGTAAATTGTTGGAAGCCTACACAGATGCCGACTACGCAGGGGAAGCAAGCACAAGGCGTTCCAGGTCAGGAATATTGTGTAAATACTCTAACGGAGCTGTAACATGGGCAAGTCAAAAGCAGAAATGCGTTGCTCTGTCAACAACCGAGGCCGAATATGTGGCAATCAGCGAAGGCGTCAAAGAAATTATCTGGTTAAATCATCTACTTTATGAAATAACAGGACAACAGATAATACCATGCTTGCAAAGCGACAGCGCAAGTGCCATCAAACTGGCAAAGAACTCGGAGTTCCATAAGAAATCGAAGCATATAGATATAAGGTACCACTTCATCCGAGAAAAAGTGAACGAGGGTGTCATCGAACTTCAGCATGTTTCTGGTGAGGAACAGATCGCTGACATTTTTACAAAGCCGTTACCTCGTGTAAGATTCGAAAGACTTCGTAACTTGCTAGGGGTTGTAACTGTTTAACATAAACATTTTGAGAGGAAGTGTTAGGGTTACAAAATATTTAGTAGTTTATGTAGTTTGTAAGATGGTAAAACTGTTTAGGCTTACTGGGAACATGTAATTTTATGCTGAGGGAACTCGACCTTCTTCTTGTGTCATCCTTCAAGTAAGCAACAGTGTATTGTGTTTGTAGCTTGTTCAATAAATCAGTTTTTACTTTGCTAAGTATCGGTGTGTGTATTTTTTGATATTACCTCATCAATTAGAACTGTTTTCAATGCGCTTCCATTAAAAAATTTGATTTCAAATAAATTTTCGTGTTACTCCAAACCTCCAATTTTCGATGATTTTATTACAACTTTGTATCAGGATCTCAGAAAGATGCGAAGTTAAATTAGCAAGCTTGTGTATGTGAACTATTCAAATGAAATACAAGAAGCAAGACCGCTTTGTTAGTACTTAATACAAAGATACCTAAGCTGCTACTACTAATTTAGAGTATTTTTTTAAAGTACGGCATTCTCTCAAAATTAAGCTTCTAGGAAGCATGTTCTACAACTTATTTTACTTTAAAGCCAGATCAAAAGTTATACAATCTACATGTGTTTATATTGATTGGTTGTGGTTTAAAACGTCAAACTGACGTTTAAGTGAGGTTATAACATAACAATATGTTTTGAAAAATTTGCATTTTGCACAATTATAGTTGAATAACTGCAAATTGGATTATGCTGCATATGTTTCCTGCTGGATTAGAATAACTTACCACTCCTAAACCTTATAATAAATGCTCCTGAGAAGTAGCATAAAGTGGCGAAAATCTGCATGAAGAAAAGATCGACTTGTTTTAGAAATACGGAAAACGGCTGGGAATTATACATGTTTGTGCTACACATTTACCACAAGGGAAGCCTGTATTATGGTGAGTTTATGAAACTAGTTGAGATTACTTTTGGAGTAATATTTAAAAGTTTTGTAGATTCAACATTCTGGCCGTTATAGTACTCCCATGGAAAACTGCAGTTTCTTAAATTTTACAGGGGAAAATATTGTTAAGTAGAACAAGTCGTCTACCTCCAAAAATCATTACAAACAGCAATTTGATGACGCTGCGGTATGGAAAGCAGACCAAAAACTTTACCAAATGATTATGGAATGAAAATCATTAAAAGGCTGTGCTTACTATTTGAATAACAGAGATCTAATGTCAACCAAAAATTTACTACAATTTGTAGTATTAATAAAAGTGCATGTAAAATATAAATGTTTACAAACGCAGAGAAAGTTGTTTGCTTATATGTGTAATTAGAACTAACAAACTTGAATTTTAAATCGCAACCTTATAAATTATACTATTTTGCAGTGCATAAATGGGTGTATTCATAACTTAAAAACCTAATTGTGGAAACAGTGAATTTTGTTTATGGAAAGTTTTAACAGTTACATCAAAAAGTTCATTTTTTCATGTATTAATCATGTACGAAAGGCCACTGCCCCTCTAGCTGTATATGAAATTGAGAATTAAGAGATTGTTTTTCTAAATATCTGTAAAATGTTTACAATCTAAAGGTTTTAAGGTATCTTTTTATATTTTAAGAATTACTCGTATGTAGGAGTATGAGTCAATAATTGGTTTTTGATTTCCAATTCCAATTGTTCTTTACTCCACCCACCATTACAAATTTTGTTAATAATGTATTACTGTTAATTATTAAGATTTTACCAAATACTGTTCTGTTTTAGTTTGATTAAATTTCATAAATTGCTAATTTACAATTTCTGTCTGACAGTATTCTGAAAACTGCAAGAATAATAGAGTTGGAAGTTCAATTCATGTTGTGGTTATTCGATTAAACTGATAAGCGTAATTTATGTCTGGTTCAACTTTAGCTCTCTGTGTGATGGTAAATACGTTCAGCTTTTGTGCTATTAAAATGGGAATGTTTTTGCAAATGCTATTTCACAAGGCAGCTCAGTTAAACTTTGTCACTTTTTGTTCAATTTTCATTAAATTTGTTTGTTAATTACTTTTATTATTATGTAATTTAAATTGATAAATCAAACACATTTTGTTTAGTATAAAAAAAATTATGCAAACATTAAGGTGTCTTAGAGACTGTATGAGACCTTTTGGATATTCAGTTAGAAAGATTTAGAAAGTTTAAATCATGTGAGGCATTCAACAGATGGGTAAATAAAACGACTTTCCCATAAAAACGTTTTCTAATAAAATAATAATACCTTTGACTGATTTTTCGAGTAAGTATTTTTTTCAAAACTTCAAGATTGAGGTATCAAACTATTTCTAATTTAAAATTTTGGTCAAATAAATCGGTTGATTAGAACATACAGAGTAGACTTCCCGTCAATACTCATTAGAAACCACAGCAGATATGAAAACAAAGTTATTTTTTCAAAATTTCAAGCAAAACTCTGAACTGACAGTAAAGCATTTTGTTAAAACAGTTGCTTTTTAAAGTTTTGTTACCTCTTGTATTACAATATTTCTAGAACTGGATTACAGTTGGTAGAAACCTTCTTCTTCTTCTTTAGCTACAGGACAAGTGACCTGTTTAGTGGCTGTTGGGTGGTGATTCAGCAAGTGATGTTATTCAACTTTGAATCCAGCTGTGTGGTAATCGTCCTAGTTCTCTTCCTGGGCAGTATTCTATCTCTATAAAACTTTGGTAACCGTGTATCAATAATTATGTTTAGCTTCTCATTTCATGTTCTCCTCCTCATCCTTGACCCCTTCACAACATCCCGAATGCTGCATTTTCCCATATTTCATCATTTCTTATTTTGCCACATACAATGCCAAGTATATACCAGAGACTTTTCATTACTGTGGTGACACACCTTAGTTTGTACAAAATAGGGCGTAATCACTTATGTAATTACATTCGGTTTAACAATTTAAAAAGTAATACACAAGTACTACAAAAATGAATTGAAATTATTATAGTAAGTATAATAAGAAATTTTGATAGGGGCAAAATAGCATTTGATCTTGTTTCCCGAGATGGTGCTTGTGCTGCCAACCAAACACATAGATTAAAATATCAAGAACTGACATATGCCTTAAACCTTTATTTGTATAGTTAAGAATCCTTTATACCAAAAAATTAAATGGTACCCGGCAAAATAGCCTGCGCCGAAACAGCCCCGGCAAAACAATCCATCTCTAAAATAGTCCGTGCCAAAATGGGTAAAATGGTCAAAAATGAAAATCTACTTACTAAAAAAATAAAAGGCCAATTTTTAAATAATAAACGAAATTGCAAAAAGCGTAATATTATAATAGTATATTATATACCTAGGTTGAGAAGTGAGCTATTATTTACCGAGAAATTTTATATCCTGAGGCGCGTAGCGCCGAAGGATATAATTTTCGAGGTAAATAATTGCCTTCTCAACCGAAGTATATTTAGTATTTTTTTTACTACTAATAGCCGAACTAACACCAAAAGATCTTATTTTTATTTTAAAATTAGCCATTTCCCCTATTATTCAAACATATCGAAATATTAAGTAGCCTGGGGCTCGGTTATCAAGGCAACGAATAAAACAATTGAAACTGATGGGTTCCAATGAACGTCATTATTCTAAAATAATTGGAAGGTTTTAAGTAAAAGTATTACAATAAAATATTAAAATATGGCTGAGAATCTTAACGAACAAAGCGACAGTGATTTAGAAATGGAAAATTGTACTCCGCCTGAGCTTCGAGAGGCAGCGGCTAGTGATTTTCATATTTTTTGATAATTTTCATTATCTTTATTAACCTAGGTAAATAATGAATTATTATTATTTACTTAGGTTAATAATGAACTACTTCTCATTACACAAATGAGGTAAACAATAAGGTTTTCTCATGTTAGTAGTAAAAAAAAATATATGCACAATTTGGTCATATTATATAAGCGTTTCTAGGTAATTTGAGTATATTTAGATTTGTAAAATGCTCATACAACAAAGCAGTACAATTATCTTATAAACCAGAATTATACAAGAAAATGGGTTAAGTATAGAATTCAATTTTAAAAGAATTTAAATTGAGAGAGCCAAATACCAAATGGCCACAACGTGAAGCAGTGGTGGCTCGTGAGTTAAGAAAGAGGATGGGCGCAAGAAAAAACTTACCTATTTTTTGTACATAAAATCCATTCTCCTATTTTTCATGCTGGAAAAGACGTCTATGACTTTGTTGTCAAAATCCGGGATAGACTGGACAAACTTCTTTTCTATTGATAGGACCAATGCGCTCAGTCGATCGTTTTGCACACAATTAACTTCCATCATTGAAAAAACGTCACTTTCGTCTTTGAATTCAAACGCGCGATTGCGCGAAAACAGCGCTCCAAAGTACAAATTCAAACGTTGACTGCAAACGGGAACAATGTGCTCGGTGCCGCATTCGCCTGGTATATCGCGTATAGCGAAGATAACCGATAGGCAACCGAATCATCCTCTAAATAGGTACAAATCAGAGCGTTCCCCGGAACATAGTTTTGAGCGTGTTAGCCGCGCCTTTGGTGCGGAAGGAAAATTTGATACCATCGTTAAAGTAATGAAATTAAAATAATGCACTGAATTACATGCGAATTTCTTTCTGTGTTTATCTTGGTGGTTGGGTGGGCACGTGCCCTTGTGCCCCTTAGTACAAGCCGCCACTGGCAAAATACCAAATGACCACAACGTGAAGTAACAGCAGGTAACTTTTTGGTTTTTAAACCAATCATTTTGAAATTTTAAACTATAACCTCTAAATGTGCAACTTTAAGCATTTTGTAACATTAGTTGTGTATAATATAACATAATGCAACCAAGTGTAAACAAAATACAATTAAAAATGCAAATATATTACACAATTTGTTGGGGTTATTTTAGCATGGGCTACTTTGGGTTGAGCTGTTTTGTCGGAGCTATTTTGATGGGCTGTTTTGGCACAAGTTATTTTGACGGGTCAGGAAATTAAATAAATACTTAAAACATCTTGGTTTTATGCACCTTCCCATTCTGCACTGACTGTGAAATCTTTTCGCGTGAGACATGGCATTGTTGAAATCAATGTGACATTGTTTCAATATATGGGATTGTTGAGTTATGTTTCATATGATACTTGGGATGAAATATGCAAAATTCCGTTACTTGCACTGTTTTCCAACACAATTTCAGAAACTGTTGTATTTTTTAAAACTTGAAAATGATAACTTGTACAAGTACAAGTGTTTTAGTTACGTGTAGACTAGGTTTTCTAGTAATCTGAATCCACCTACATCTTGTATTAGCTCAGTCAGACAATTTAGGTGAATGATCGTCCTTCAAAACCATGTTTTCATTTCTATACTACAGGTATAGAAGAAGTGCTGATTAATAAAAATCTATTTTGGAACTCTATCGCTACAAGTGTTTTGTACTACAACTACATGAACTTAAGAAGTGGTTTTCAAAAATTGTCCAGTGGACAAGTGTGTTTTCTCAAATTCTAATCTATAGTTGTGAAACTTAGATGATACGCTTATAACAAACCTTAATAACCATTTAAAAATGTAACTTTAAAATAGTACTTGTATGATTTTGTGAAAATTTTGACTTCAACGTGTTTACTCAAAAAACCGTTAACCCAGTTGACTTAAACTTTAAGTTATTTAATATTCGTTAAACAATTGTACAATAATCACTATCAAGATTTTAAAATTTTTCGTAAAATGTTTCTCGAAAATGGTTACCATCAACGTCATCTACAGCCCTTGGTGGGCCTTGGCCTCTTCTAGGAGGGTTTTCCAGGCGTCTCTATCCTGCGATTTAGCTCTCCAGTTTCTGATATTCTTCAGAATCCTTTTCACTGCATCTAACCACAGTCGTTTAAGTCTCCCGACTTTCCTTTTTCCCTCTGACTTTCCCATCAACAGCTTTTTAGTTGGTTGGGCATCGTACATCCTCATGACGTGCCCTGCCTATTTCAGTCGTCCAATTTTAATTGTCCTTACTATATCTGTATCACATTATAGTTGGTATATCTCGTGGTTGTATCACCTTCGCTAGGTATTATGTCCTTGGATAGGGCCGTAGATTTTCCTTAGGATCTTTCTTTTGAATATTAGTAGGCGTGACTCATCAATGGCTACCATAAACGTTTAAAATTTGCGCGTAACGAGCGATCAAAAAGTTTTGGCTGTGAGTCCTACAAGGCATGTCGTAGCTGTCATGTTACGTATCGGCCGACCTTATGTTTATTTCTTCGAATTTAAATACAAGCAAAGTGGACTTTACCTCAAAGCGTATCTTGTTGCATAAAACGCATTTTAAAAAATAAACAGATTAAACAGATTTTGATATGTGAATAAATTATTTTAATTTTACAGTTGTTTTAATTGGTTCGACGCCGTAATGGCACAAGGGTTCAGTGAAAGAAGAAGAAGAAGAAATTTTAATTGGCAGTTGTTTATAGTTCAATCTCAGACGTTTAAAACTGTTTCATAGCCCTCCCTAATTTGAAAACGTTTTGATCACACAGGCTACAAAATTATTTTTAAATTATTTGTGGAGTTCGTGTTTGAGGTTTTCTAACAATTTTTTTTCAAAAATTTAAGCTGAATTGTAGTGTATAATGATGCTAATTTGGTTAAATTTTATGACAACATGAAGGTCTAAAATCTGCAGAAAACTATTATTGCTCTATTTACAAAATTGATTTTTGCGGTGTTCTACGAATTTTTATAAATTTAATGCTTTTACGTTTTTTAATAAATTGCTAATTCAGTTTACTTAAATATTAACTTATTTAATAGGTCTAAATCATGAAAATTATAGCGTGTACAAAAATGTATTAAAATGAGGTGAAATAAAAGTTTATTTTTGCGATATTTTATAGTTTTTAAAATATTATATTCAATTTTGGTAGATTTTAAAATGTAGACGCCTATTTAGAATTTTAATTACGAACGGTGACAAAACTTCCAACTAGAAGTACATGCCGGACATTATTTTTATAACTTATTTTTGAAAAAGTTGAATGAACTTTCCAAAATGAACTGAAGCGTTCAATTCATTGAAATAGAATTATTGTCTACCTAATTTCCAGGGTTCCTACGCTTTTTTGTAATGACCAGATATTTGTTTGAGTTCGTATCTTCGTGTAATTTTGTTTTCTTTTCACTTTAACCGCACTTGGGCACTCATTCTTTAGGTTTTCGGGTATGTATGTATATGTATTACCAGTAGAATCCTAATGTTCCGAAAAGGTAAAGGGAAAGAGTCTGAGGGTATGTTAATGTAAAAGCACAAGCTGAAGCGGATATTTTGACAATATATTTTTAAATGTGCTGCAGTTTCTGTTGCCCTCGTAATGTATTATTATTGCTGCCTTGTGTTACCTTAGTACGTTAATACAAATAGACTGCTGTAAAAGGGTAGTCGGTAGAATCTGTATACCTACCTAAAGTATGGAAAAGTACAGGTGAAATGTTTCGCTCATTTTTATATGATTGTTGGATTTAGTAAATCAAAGCGATGTTCAATCCAAACTCTAAAATAATATTATTAAAGTAATTAGGAAAATTCCACTTTTATTAGAGCTTCCTAATACTATCTGCTCAGACCGCAACTCATAGAAATCGCCTAGATGTGCGCAATAGGCATGTTCCGGCCCAGCGCAGTTTGTTGTGGGCAAGATGGCGGGCTTGAGGGAATTGTCTGTATCGGTATGTACGATCAAGATTTAGGCTTATTTTCGTAGTGATATTAGTAATGTATTTACGCAAATTTTACTAGAAGAGAGCAGTGATTAGAAATATATTCAGTATAACATTCTACCTATCGTAAAAATTATTCATTATCATCGTAGAAACCTTCATGAAAAATGTTCATGGCGCGTGATTTGAATTTAAATTAATAAAATTTGGCGAAGACCACGTTGTAGTAGTATTTTGAAACACCTAAATTTTGTTGTAATTTGAGATCCATACTCATCCTGGAAAAATGTCAATGTATATTGTTCCTTTGTCTTAAATTTATGCACTTAATACCTTCGTATTTATAACATGCAAGTAAGATCGAGGTGAGATGCAAGTTGAGTTGAATATTTATAAGCTTTAAGGTCGATTGTTATTAACACTAATAATATTAGTAAGTGTATTAATGGAACTATAACTCCCAGATAATCTACGTAAAATGGTGATTTAGAAATACACGTGTTTGCAATATGTGTGGTTTAATTGCAATTGCAGTAATGAAAAGTATGAGCACGCTATTCTTAAAATATAAAAATTGGTTGTTATGAAAGTATGAGGTAGAAAGATAATAAATGCAACACCCTATACATTTTACATATTTGGAATCAAAATTTCAATTGTTTTTGGTATAACTAAAAATGTTATATAATTTATGTTTTGTATACAGATTGCTTTGTTGCACTTAAAACTGTGACATTTGCCGTTTTCATTTTCAATTTCAAGTGGTTCATTTTCATTTTCGGAAAGAACATTTCCTAATTATTGAACCGACACCAGTAACGCCGTTATTACGTTTTTTATAAATAAAATTTGTACTGAATCAGTTGTCTAATGTCAAATATAGCTACTGCTTCAACTATCTCCTAAAACAAAAGAGTACAGCCTTCAAAACAGAAGAGGAACCAGTACCTATACTAACAACGACAAATATATATTAAATAAATACACGATAAATGAATAGCAACCGAGAAGGTGTATTTTGCATAAATGAAGAACTACATTTTACCAGTAAGAAAAGTCCTAAGTTACTGTTTATTTTATATTTATGTTGTTGATAAACTTTGTCTGTCTTTTGTTTTGAATGTTGTGATGCTTTTTTATTTTGGTATTTGTGATTTTACTTTGACAATTGTGATGTTTTTTGTATAGCAGCAAAGTAGCCACTATATTATTTGACTAATTTAATTCTAGTTTTACCGGTTAAGCTTGTAGGTAATAAAGTTTGGAATTACCTTGTTTTCAATGTTGTTATGTTCTTCTATTTTGATAATTACGGATTTTCTTTTATTTTGATAATTGTCATGATTGTTTGTTTTGAATACTTTATTATTTGATTAATTTAAAACTACTTTTACGGATTAAGAATGTAATAAAGTGTGGAATTATTAAGTATCCTTGCAAGTCAAAGGAAATGCTCTATCCGAAAATAAGACATAAGGATGGTCTGTTTGGTATTCTCTACTTTTGTTTCAGTGATATGTTTTTAAATTTTCAAAGTGCTCTGGATACACGGACATGGTCAATTGGTATAAAAAAACATTTTTATGGTAACCTCACACTGCAAAAAAACACTCTTATGCTCATGGTGGCGTCTTAAACGGCAGAAGTCAGTTATTATACGCGATTGCATTACATCATTGTATCTAGAATTTTATATTGATTCCAAAATTATGTAAATATATCGCGCGCTGACTTTGAAAATGCTCAATAGGGAAAATACACGCGTTTATGGAATTCTTCAATTTCCTGCCCCCAAGTTGAAAAACGCATCCAAAAGAAGGTGTAGGCGGAAGGGAAGTTAATTTTCCAGAGATTACATCCTTTTTTATTTTTATAATATCAAATTAAGTGATAAATTTAAAAAAGTTTGAAAGAATGTGTACATATATGACCAAATCCTATGCGCAATTGTCAGTGTGGCGTAGTGGTAAAGGATTCACTTTGTGATGCGATTTTCGGGAATTCGAATCCTGCCTTTTACTTTATTTTTTTAAATCTTTTTTTTATAAAAAATGGTTTATTTCTGTAAATCGAACTGTATTCTATTCTGTAAATACACATCAAAAATACATGCATTTTTGGGCTCCATAAGAAATTAAATAATAAAACAGTATTATTTAATTGTTAAATTTACCGTTACACGTTTAATATTAACAGCTAAATCGTTTAACACTAATTATTAACGCGAACAAAAATTTAAATTTATTAAAATCTTCGAACAAATTACTATCTGCATTCAAAGAGTAACCCAAACGATTATAAAATTATCTGCGCACTTAGGCAAGCGTTCTTGAGGTAATTTATCTGCAACATTTAATAATGTGTATTTAGAGAATAATAACACAACTGGATTTACAAATATAAAATAGATATAAAAAAAATAAAGCAGAAGGGAGGATTCGAACTCCCGAAATTCGCATTTCAAAGTGAATTCTTTACCACTACGCCATACTGACGGCAATCGCGCATTGGACTTGGTGATACGATGGCAGCCTTATAAATTTTCACAAAACTAGGAAAGAAAAATTATTTTTGGAACAACTGTTTTATTTTCAAAATATTCGCCTTTAATATTTATACAATTTTGTATACGTTCAAACCAATTTTCGAAACATTTTTTCCACTCTGAAGTTGGTATCCAAACACATGGTTTTTGAAGGCTTAACCAGCTTCTTGAGGTGATGAAAATCGCTGTCCGCGCATTTTTTGTTTGACATTCTGGAACATAAAGAAATCGTTAGACGTTAAATCAGGTGAATACGGACAATAACGCATTAATTCGATATCTTTCTCCCTGAAATAATCAATTCTTTGACGTGCTGGGTGAGAGCTGGCATTGTCATGATGAAGAATGATGCTACGTTTTCGGTTGTTTTCCCCGCTTTGTCGATGACTTCAGGCTAACAAATTGTTGTACACCATTCAGCATTGACTGTTTTTCGATACTCTAAAGGAACGGTGGCGACATGTCCAGTACAACCGAAGAAACAAGCGATCATTTTTTTGGAAGTGCTTTGTGAACGAACAACTTTTGTGGGATTCGGTTCATCTTGGAACACCCAAACAGTGGATTGTTGCTTAGTTTCCGGTTCATACGAATATTTCCAAGTTTCGTCACCTGTTACGATGTTGTATACGGATTTTGGAGTTCCTCGGTCGAATTTTTTGAGCATTTCTTTACGCCAATTAACACGAACCTTTTTTAGCTGGGGTCAAACTACGCAGAATCCATCCGGAATAAATCCTTTTCACAGCTAAATGTTTATGTAAAATCGAATGTACTGCAGTCTTCGATATGCCTAAAGACGCCTCTATCTCACTGTAAGTCACATGCCTATCATCTTCAATCATGTTGCGCTCAGCATCGTTGTTTTTTGGGATACCAACCGATTTTGGTCGACCTTCACGAATTTCATTACTGACGGACGCACGACCACGACGAAATTCTGCAAACCAATTGAAACAGTCTTTTCTGATGATGCTTTATTACCAAAAGTTGAACGAAACGATTCTAAGCATTGTTGTTGAGTTAGGCCTTTACTAAAATCGTAAAAAATCGTCCAACGAAAACCTTCACGTGAAATTTCTATCTTTTCACACAATTGCTTTTTTTAAACCCTCACTAAACAATCTACTCAGTCAATGTCTAAGCTGCCACTGTTTTCACAATAAGAAATGTCAAATTTTACGAAAATAGTAATGAGACATCTCAATAGTGCCACCTAGTGGTCGTTTGTATAAACTTAAAAGGCTGCCGTCGTATATGTTAATTTTTTAAAAGTTTTTCTAATTTATCACTTACTTTGGTATTATAAAAAATATCAAAATAAATGCTCTGGAAAATTATTGAGCCTTCTGCGTGTTTTGGGTGCGTTTTTCAACTTGGGGAACACGAAATTGAAGAACACCACAAACGCATGCATTTTCCGTATGGAACTTATTCAAAGGCAGCACACGGTATAGAGTGTTGCATTTTAAATAAGAAAATTATGGCCAGTTCCTTCCGATAAAACTGGAAATGGTACAAAATTACTAATAACATCAAATAATCAAATAATTCATGCCAAATTTACACCCGGTATATGCATTTGTAATTTTGTGATATGGTATATTTAATAAAATAGAGACAGAGTAGTGATAATTTATAGACTGTAATCAAATGGCGAAAAGTATGTAAATTAATTGTACAACCATAAAAGATATAAGTACAGGATGAACCTAACATATGTGTGAAAAACTTTAACCACGCATAGATGAGGTTATTTAACCACTAAATCACCTAGTATTTTTTAATTCGATACTGTTCCGAAGATATGGCGCATCCAAGGTTGTTTACATCAATTCATAAAAATGTAAATATCTTTTTTGTTTCTTGTCCAATTTCGACAAACTTCGCTGTTTGGAAAAGTTAACAGTCCAAATTTAATTTTAAGTAGAGTAAAAGGCACAGTTGTGTGTGTGAAAAGTGGATGGCATCTGACCCAGAAAAAAAAAGATATAAAAAAATTGATGTAAAAATTTGTAAATTAGGTGTATATATTTAAATTATCATTTCTATTGGTAACTCTGTTCAAATATTAAGATTTCGAAAAAATTGTAGAATACTACTAGCTTAGAAGCTGTAAAAAACTCAGAGAAACGTCTCGTTTTTAAGGTATGCCTTAATTTATAATTTGAATCACATTTTTCACTTCTGGATCATCATCCACTTTTCACGGCCAATTGTACTGGAAATTAAGCTTAGACTGTTAGCTTTCCGCAACAGAATTAGACAAGAAACAAAAAGTTATTTACATTTTTATCAATTTATGTAAAAAAAACCTTGAAGTGCCCTATATCCATAAGTTACTAAGTGATTTAGGGATTAAATAACATCTTTTTTTAATTTATTCAAAATTCATATTTATGTTTTAATAATATTAATAGACTCAATATCAACAGGATTTATTTACTTTTTGTGCTTTATATGCATTTCGACATTTTATATGTCATTTCCAAAAGCATTTAATGTTGTAAGCGTTTGTAGCTAGGGCTACAGCACACTGGACCTTGATTTGGGACTTGGCTCTGGTCTTTTATTGCAAAACATCCAATAGCGGGGAATTTATGAGCTTAATTTGCTCACTCATTAAAGGTGTATTTGTTAAAGTGTGTTTCTGTATTTGAAAGGCTTCGAGTACATCCAATTTACGTTTAACGTCACAAATGTCTAAAAATGTTGTTATATTATTTAATGCCAATGCATGATTGTGTTCTAGTAAATGTTTAGCGTAGTTAGATTTTTCTGGGTGTTTGTATGAGCGTATGTGTTCTTTGTTTCTACTGGTATCAAAATTTCCAATTCTTTGACCTATGTATACATAATCACACTGTGAACAGTTTAATTTGTAAATGCCTGATTTTAACAAACTAAATCGTTAGTTCTATCTTTTGGGTTGAATAAGGTGTTGAAAGTGTTTTTTGTTGTTTTGTAAATTACTTTAAATGTACTTGTTTTGATTATAATTTTAGCAATTTTCTCCGATATAACGCCGAAATAAGGAATTGAAATATATTTAACATTTTCTTTTGAATATATTCTTTGAATTGCTAATTTATAATCTTTCTTTTTGATTAGTGTTTCTATCAGTTTTGTGTTATATCCATTACTGTGTGCAGTTTGTTTAATAATCGAAATGTTCGTGTGTAATCACTGTTACGTAAGGGAATTGTTAGAGGTCTATGTACCACTGACGTATAGGCTGCTAATTTATGTGTTTTATGGTGACATGAGTCCTGTGGTATTGTGATATTTGTTTGTGTAGGTTTTTCATAAATAGAGTATTCGAGTTTGTTTTTGGAATTAATTTTTACATTAAAGTCTAAATAATTAATACATCTGTTTGGTTCTGTTTGTAATGTAAAGTTTATCTTTGAGTGTAGATAGGTACTAGTGTAAAGGGTATTACGAACAAAGCTATAATGTACCAATTTTAATACGAACTAATCTTGCTTAAACGATATTTAGAATTATTTGTTGAAGCATGCGTTCGATGATTTTTAGTATTAATCAAACGCAAATTTCAGCGCATTCTTGGGAGTATTGCCTAGGGGGGCGGCGGGTGGTCCTCAACGCCCCCTAAATTTGCCTAGGACCAAAAATTACCTCTTAGATCTCTTCGACGCCCCCGGTGGGCGTTACCTACCCACTGGGAACCACTGTTATAGAGCATCTTCAAGATACGATGTCATGCATGGGATCTCGTAAACGGTAACAGATAGAGATTCGGTTAAATGAGAAGAATAGACTTCCCCGTCATCCTTTTAAATTTCAGTTTTTGTGGTAGCAGTAGATATATCATTCCTACATATTTGCATTTTTGATCACACGCAGGTCACTTTCGGAAAATAATGTTCTATTGTCAATACTTTATGTTTACAATAATCTGCAATTAATATAATGCGCGCGTCCTTTGCAGTTTGTTTTTTTTTTTAGTATAATGACCTGTTTGTGTTTATCTTGGTTAGAACTCTGTCAAAATTTGAAGTTATAAATAACGTCGAATTCTTACTGTCAAGTACTCTTGTAATACTAATCAGCCAACACCCGTAATCACTTGTTCAGCACAAGCGGACACCAATTTTAGTATGAGCATATACATTTCCCTAAAACTAATCAGCAAACAGATACAAGAGAGATAACAAATAAGGATCACGTGTCAAAGAATTATGACGTTTCATGTTCTCACTATGGAATTTCTTTTTTATAATATTTAAGTGTAAGTTTTATTATTTTGCAATCGACGAACAACTACATTAACTTTGTTGTTCACAATCAAAATTCAGAAGAAATACTTAAACTTTATTTGTTTTCGATTGTTTACGATAATCTTATTATCGGTGATATTAAAGAGATTTAAACATAATTACTACATCTTTTTATGTCGATTTCGAATTTTTTATTGAGTTTTATAGGCCTCCTTATAGTTGCAAAGTATTGCCATTAACTTTGTTTTATTAAATAGGTCCGAAGGCGGTTATGGCAGTTGGAAAGTGCTCTCTTCTTTCATTCCTTTGATGCACGGTTTGACGGGCTTCGATTTATTTCCACAACATGTAATCATAAACTGTATTTTCATAGTGAAAAATAATTTTTTTTTATAGTCGATTACGAATGAACAAAGGAAGCGACGAAAAACAATACGTGTGTTGTAATTTTACCGGTTAGACTTGATCTAAACTTTTTGTGGTAGATTTAAGGAACTGTAAATTCACCAGCCAATTTCCTGCATGTATAGTTCTTACGATGAGCATTTTTCGGTTTCGGAGTAGCGCTTTATTTGCATACCACAAACTGAACGCATTTCTGTCTTTGTTAGTTGCTCGCAGATTCATATTTCCGACAAAGACATATGCCGTAGTGACATCTGCGAACGAAACCACACCAACACTGTACGTGTGACGTGTTCTGTCGGCTGACACGTTTAGTAGAAAGAAACAGAGATATTTAAAGAATACTGCGCTATGCATCTATACGTCACTACTTAAATCTGTTTCCAGCAGTATTTAAAACGTTTTGGAGGTTTATATGTCAATATTTTATTTTTCAAAGTTACTTTATTGTTTATTGCTGAAATTTATTTTAAACACTTTGGGAACCTTTGTTTTTGCTGGAAAATAGTTCTGTAGATATCCCGGTTTGTTTTGGTTTTTGGAAATTGGTATTAAGAGGTTGACGATAAGTTAGTAACATTTTTGTTATACAGCCATTAAAAAATATAATTACAGTTACTGGAATGTATTCTTGAAACCACGATTGTACTGCGCCAGTTGAACATTGGATGTTAGTTGGTGTTGAAAAAGTGATTGTATATTTTACTCATACTGTTTACGCCTGTTTTACCATTTACCATTTTCAAGAATACATTCCAGTAACTAATTACAAGGTTCCCAAAGTGTATAAAATAAATTTCAGCAGTGAACAACGTTGTAAATAAAAACTCTTAGGTAACTTGTAGCGGACCGCATTTGCCATTATGTTTATATTATTACAGACAGATGAACTTTGGGACATTATACTAATAATTTTAATTTTTAATCTATACTCGCATATATATATTTCATGTAAAATGTAACTGCTAATTAATTTTAGTTGGCTGGTTTGAAATCATCATTTATCTAGGAAATGGCCATTTCTTAACATGTGTTTATGCTTTGGTAAAAGGGGCGGTCCTTTACGGGGGCACTATTTATGAGGGCAACGATTATAAATAAATATCCACTTTCATGTACAATGAATGGAATTGTAAAACGACTACCTATTCGGTAGTGGAATTTTATATTTTCATATTTAAAACATTCCTTTCCAGCGTTTTATTTCAGCTATGTATTCCAGGTAAATAGGTTAACAATACGACTTTGAATTAGTCGATCTCAAGTACGTAGGATAGGCAATAACAGCTGACTTTCGCGCGGTCTGTTGTTGTGATAGATGTTTGGGGTAGTCTAGGCCATAACCTTTCTAAATTATTACATTTTTGTGGAACTCAACCCTCATGTGTGATATCCCACGCATGAACGTGTTAATTAAATACTAAATTATGGGAGTTATTTATTTAGTTTGGTCTTTAGATTTTTAACAGACAATTTAACTATTTTTACGAAAATTATTAGTTCCAAAATTAATGGGGCCATAAAATTCATTAGTTCAACAAACGAAGAACGGTTCCTTGTTGGCTTCACCCCCCGGCGGAGAGTTCACACAGAAACATGTTAATTAAATACGAAATTTATTAGGAGCTGAGGATTAGGTAAAGAAAGTTAGTTCGGCTGTTTTAGTACTCATACAATTAAATTAATTTTTAACTAAATATGATTGGGCTCACAATAAATGGAGCGTTAAATTGTTTTTCAAATTGGTACACACGTGCAGCATGTTTACAGATTTCCACCACCAAAACACTGACATTTGGGGCTATAAAAGCAGAAGTAAAGTGTTAGGAAAAGGGGATTCTTGATTGAATTATCAAGAAGCAGAGTTCTTGTAGTTTTGCGCTAAGATTACTTGGCAGCACCTTCAGAAATCTCACCCTTTCACTAATTTACACTGTTAGTTTTGCGCTAAGATTACTTGGCAGCACCTTTAGAAATCTAACTCTTTCGTTAACTCACACCTGTAATTTGCGCTAAGATTACTTGGCA